>JADDOH010005391.1:0-35499 GCA_016648135.1 Agrypnia vestita
ATCTTCTGTAAATCTATGACCGTGTTGATTTTTTCTTTGCTCCCTCAATTGGCAACGCATAAAAGTGGCCGTGGGATTATTGACAACTTTTGTTTAGGAAACCCACCAGCATGAGCTGATTGCATCCAAAGCATTCCAGCGTCCATTTAAACGCATCTTCTCGCTTCGCATTTATGCATTTCTTGTGCATATATTTTTCATTAGGAGTTCGACATGTAGGTACAGCGTAGTTGAATAACTGAAAATTTTCAGGATCATGTTCAAATTACTTCAAGGAAAAGATTCACAGATTATTTTTGTTCTTTAACTGATTATGAAAGCCTCTTAAAAGACCAGATTTTTTTGGCAAAATGGATTCATGTGATACGCTAAAAAACTTTACATTTCAATTCTGATTCTTGTTATGAATAATAATAACATAATAAAAATAATAATATGATAGTAAATAATTAGTTTTATAATAACTAATATAAAGTAATAATTACATGGTATGTGCCATCAGTTCCATTATTTGTCATTATTTTACCAAAAGTATTTGTATATCTGTTTCTTTATTTCCTTGGTAGATTTGTTGCTTTTTAATTACTGCAATTTCCAGCCAGCCACCCTTTATGCCTAGTCATAAAGCTATATTATGTAGGTACCTACCTCACTACTAGCAGAAAGTGATCGCAATAGTCAAAAATTATTTCTTACCAAGGATACAAAATTTTACAGAACAATCTTATTCAGTACTTCCCGATGCACATATCTTTATAAGATTTGGTTCCAGAAGGCAATTGAATATCCAATGGTTCAAATTCTTTTATCGTTTCAGCATCTAGAATCTAGAATATTGAAATAATAAAATTTATCGGCATCTTAAAAGATTTCTTAATATCCAATCTAATAACAAATAAGTAAACCTAAGGCAAAAACTTCAATGCCAATGAAAAACTACAATGCCTGAAATTTTGCAAGTAGGAGTGTTTCATCTTCAAGAAAGAAGAATAATTATCGATACCCTTGATGATGTCATCAAACTTGACGTCAAGAGCAATCAGTAAAACACCACTTAAATGCATTGACGTATTATAATATAGACACGTTAATCCCATACTAGCCGGCTTTCATATGTAGCAAACATATCATTGAAAGAGACAACAAATCACAGCACACTTATTTATTCTGCGTGTAGACAGAAAAATCAGGTAATTTGAAGTCGCGGTCACTGAAATAACATACTAATTCTTACAATAGTGTACGATACTCTGTTCCTTTTTCCGGGACTTTTTTCGGCGTAATGCAATCACGGAATGCAAGAAAGGCAATCACTTTATTTTTGAGTTGCCAAGATTTCACGCTTGTAAGGTATCTACAGTTTAATATATCATTGCTTAAATGTACTTTATTAAAAATGATTCCCTGATTACTATTTGGTGCCTCACGTGTGACATATCATTTACGAATTGGGAATCTTTCATCTGAAGTAAAATAATGCAATGAGATAAATAACTTACTCAACAGTTCAATTGTGTATCCCCAGCTACTGAGCTTGTACAGCAAAATAAATAAAATTAATAAACTGTAATATCGCTGAGACACCAGCCCCTGTGATGGACAAGTGTGCCATCGTAATATGCATACGTGTCTGCTACCAAGCTTTATTCCTCCGTCAAATCTTACAAAAGTCATAAAGATTTATCAAAAACCTCATTAAACAACGCCCAACTGATATTATTTTATTTTGTCAGTGAGTTATAATCATAAACATACTAAACTTGTGAAATATTTTTGTTATTAACATTTTTAAATATAAAATAACTTCACAAGGTGATACATAAACAATGTGGCCTTAAAATGTATAGATTGTACATTAGGGTGTCCTGTCAACCAGGGGCCTCGAAGCATGACTTTTCCGTGACCAATTATTTGGAGAAAAAAATCGGGATACAACATATATTTCGTAACATTTCTTTCACAATTGTTATCATAGTTTTCATATTGTGATATATCATAAAAATCTGTAGCAAAAATATTTGATTTCTATTTTTCTTCCATTAGATACGTTTACAAAAAAGGCATGCTTCAATGTTCCCTCTGCACGCGCCTGCTGTCAATTATGGAGATTTCTATTTAAGAGGTATCAAAATTTTCATCGCGCGTAGTTATATTTTGTTTTTTATTTCCATATTTCTTTGAGACCTCTACCGTTCGTAAGATATTTTTTTTTAAATTTCAAGTACATTTTTTCATGTTTATATATTTTTTATTTATGCACATGTTTCACAAGGATTGATTTTAGATTACACGAATAATTGCACTGTGAACATGAAAAAAGTTTTTCGTCAATGTGGTCAAGTACATGTACTTTTAAGATTGATTTTCTATATCACGAATAATCGCACTGTAAACATGAAAATATTTTTTCTCCAATGTGCCCAAGCATATGTACTTGTAAGCTTGATTATCGATGACATGAATAATTTCACTGTGAACATGAAAATAGTTTTTCTCCAGTGTGTTTAAGCACACGTGCCACTTAGCTTAATTTCCGATTGCACGAATAAGAACACTGTGAACATGAAAAACGTATATCTGCAGATTGCGTAAGCACAGGTTTCACTAAGCTATATTTCACCTGGACAGAGAGAGATTTCTACTGGTCCGTGGTCGCGGTAGCGGGACCAAAATATATTTGTGACGTCCTTTCTCCCCTTCTGGGAGTATCTGTGAATACTATGGCCGCCTTTACTGCTTCTCTGTCGGGCTACCGAGTAGCACTTATATTATAAGATACTATTATAAGATATTTAGATATTGTTTTATTTATTTATTTGATTGTTGATGATATGTACATTACTCTTTTTTTTATTAAATAAACTTGAAACCCAAGAGATGCATAAAGGGATGGAAAGTCGAAGTTTGAAGCTTTGATCAATAATAAACTCACGGGATAGCTAGCTGCGAGGAACTGGTAAGAAAGTAGACTCTTCCATAACGGTTCCGGGACAGGATGGGTCTCCGCCCCCTGCTGCGTCTTTTTTTAAGAACTATTTCAGATAACAAGAATAATAACACTATGAACATGAAAATAGTTTATCTCCGATGTCCGAGAGCACATGTGCCAGTGACCTTGATTTATAATTGCACGAATAATGGCAATGCAAACATTATAACAGCTTCTTTCTTTGGTGTAAAAGGGTATGTCTTTTTAAAGCTGATTTCCAATTGCACGAATAATTGCACTGTGAACATGAAAAAAAAAATTTTCAATGTGATTTAGCACATGTATCTGTAAACTTGATTTATGACTGCATGAATAATTACACTGTGAACATGAAAGTAATTTTTCTCCAGCGTGTAAAGGAGTATGTGTTTCTAATCTTGATTTCGGAATGCACGAATTACTACTCTATAAACCTGGAAACGGTTTTTCTCCAGTGTGCTAAGGTGCGTGAATCTTTAAGTTAGATTTTTGACTGCACGAATAACTACACTGTGAACATGAAAACAGTTTTTTTCCAGTGTGTATTAGGGTATGTCTTTTTAAGCGTGATTTATGACTGAAGGAATAACTGCACTGTGAACATGAAAACGGTTTTTCTCCAGTGTGCTTAAGCACATGTTTCTGTAAGTTCGATTTATAATTGCATGAAAAACTGCACTGTGAACATGAAAATGGTTTTTCTCCAGTGTGCTTTAGCACATGGCTCTGTAATCTCGATTTATGATTGCACGAATAACTGCATTGTGAACGTGAAAACGGTTTTTCTCCGGTGTGCTTAAGCACATGTTTCTTTAAGTTAGATTTCTGACTACACGAATAACTGCACTGTGAACATGAAAATGGTTTTTCTCCAGTGTGCTTACGCACATGTTCCTTTAAGTACGATTTATGATTGCACGAACAACTGCACTGTGAACACGAAAAGGGTTTTTCTCCAGTGTGTATAAGAGTATGTGTTTTCAAGCTTGATTTCTGACTGCACGAATAACTGCACTGTGAACATGAAAATGGTTTTTCTCCAGTGTGCTTTAGCACATGGCTCTGTAAGCTCAATTTATGATTGCACGAATAACTGCATTGTGAACATGAAAACGGTTTTTCTCCAGTGTGCTTAAGCACATGTTTCTTTAAGTTAGATTTCTGACTACACGAATAACTGCACTGTGAACATGAAAATGGTTTTTCTCCAGTGTGCTTACGCACATGTTCCTTTAAGTACGATTTATGTTTGCACGAATAACTGCACTGTGAACACGAAAAGGGTTTTTCTCCAGTGTGTATAAGAGTATGTGTTTTCAAGCTTGATTTCTGACTGCACGAATAACTGCATTGTGAACATGAAAACGGTTTTTCTCCAGTGTGCTTAAGCACATGTTTCTTTAAGTTAGATTTCTGACTACACGAATAACTGCACTGTGAACATGAAAATGGTTTTTCTCCAGTGTGCTTACGCACATGTTCCTTTAAGTACGATTTATGATTGCACGAATAACTGCACTGCGAACACGAAAAGGGTTTTTCTCCAGTGTGTATAAGAGTATGTGTTTTCAAGCTTGATTTCTGACTGCACGAATAACTGCACTGTGAACACGAAAAGGGTTTTTCTCCAGTGTGTATAAGAGTATGTGTTTTCAAGCTTGATTTCTGACTGCACGAATAACTGCACTGTGAACACGAAAAGGGTTTTTCTCCAGTGTGTATAAGAGTATGTGATTTTAAGCTTGATTTCTGACTGCACGAAAAACTGCACTGTGAACATGAAAACGGTTTTTCTCCAGTGTGCTTAAGCATATGGTTCTGTAAGTTAGATTTATGACTGCACGAATAACTGCACTGCGAACAGAAAAAAATATTCTTTCGAGTATGTGTGTCCTCGTGAATTCTCAAGGATGCCTTCTGCTTAATTGTGTACGGGGACTGAGAACACGTAAATGCCTTCTTACCAGCGGGAGTAAGCGCATTTTCGCCGGAAGATTTTTCAGGGTTGGAAATGGTCTCCAGTTCCGGCTGCTTTACAAGGGCAGGTGAAGTCGTAGTTGGATCGTCCGAAACAGAATCTTGAGTTCTCAATATATCTGCAATGTTAATAAATTTTGTATGAATAAAAATTTTAATAGAGTTTTGAATGTTTATGTTCATAACGCTCAAATAATAATGAAACATTTACTCTAGCCATATAATGAAACATTTACACTTACTGCATACTATTTATAACAATAAGAATAAATACACAGAAATAAAATTAACATGAAACATACAGATCACTAAGGTACCGCATTGAAAGCCTTTTTAAAAGCAAACAAAATCATTGATTATAAATATCCCTCTAGGTTTGTCCACTAAGGCCCGGTTGTTTCAAGTTCGATCAAAGTAAGCGGTCGATAAAAGCATAGATTTTTACGAAAACGGATCGTCTGATTGGTGGAGAACGTAAAAATCTATGCTTTAAGAGAACGCTTACTTTAATCCAACTTGAAACAACCGGCCCTAAGGCTACAACAAACTTCTCGATTATAAAACTAACCATTCAAACAAAAATTATTGATTTTCTATCCGCTTTATTTATCATTTATAATGGTGGAGCAGCGGGTGAGGGAGAGTCGGAGAGGGGATTGTCGGGGGAAAGAGTTTCATTTTATAATTTTGAAAAAAAGTATCAAATTAAGATTGCAGTGCAGAACATTTAAATCTGAGAGAATAAGTGGGTTTAAGGGGGGGGGGAAGGGAAATGGTACCTTTGTCTTCCGCAGGGTACTTAAGAAAAAGTATGCAATATTCGGGTCAGATATGTCCACTGATGTAGATTTATTTGTATGGAGAACATAAAGACATTGAGTCTAATAATTATAGATAGTAAAAGCCCAAATATATGTAACATTTTATTGTCACCCGTTTTTTAACCAGAGTTATTTCAATAGGAACATATTTGTTTCCACAAAACTACAAACTAAGATTATAAACATAACGCAGATATTGTATGCGTCTTCGATGTGATAGAGGAAGGATTTTATGATAACGCTCGCTTTCTGTGTATGAGTTTAATTCTAAACGGGAACGGAAATTTAAAATATCTTCTTTATCAATAAAAATCAATATATGTATGTTCTGTAAACAAATCTACACGGTTTGCCCGAACTGACCCAAATCTTGCATTCTTTTTCATCAAGATCCGGCAGGTAAAAAGGCGATGATTCCCCTTGTCTATTTACCACACCCCTTCCCCTGATTTATTTTCTGTACAATTCTACACCGTTTGCCGTTTGCGGCGGAATACATAGGCCATAATTTCTTCGTGGACATTCCAGGATTCCCAGATTAAATGGAAACATTTTTATTATATACTTTGCAAAACTTTGGAAACTTTGTGTCCCACCACAAACGAATTTTTTACTAAATACTTAATCCAAGCAACGCCGGGTACGAACACCTGGTATAGCCATATAAGTATACATCATGCTGTAATGGTCACACTAAGTGCGGGATCTACTTCACGGATTGATAATCCAAGGGAATTAACTCCTGCTCACCAGGGCGCTGGTCGGCCCTCCTGGAGTACTCCGAGCACTCCTGCTTGATGTCAGGATAGGATATATCCACATCACTGTAGGGCGCTCCACCGCCTGCTCCCTCATCGCCGCTGTCGGCTGGAGACCCCACGTTGCTGGAACCCAGTTCTGGAATCAAAAATATTAAACTGGAACAACAGGGCTGGAGAGTTAGTCGCTTGTCTCCTGGACTCCACCTCGGGCTGTACTTGCATCAAGAAGTCAACACGGAATAAAGATTATGTCGTGTACTGCTCCCCTAAATTAGTAATAAAAGCTTCGCTTATTTCAAAATGTAATTATTTACAGGATAATCTACGCAGAAACAGCCATTTAAAAGGTCTTCAGGCATGTATATGTGAATGAAAAAATATGTCAAAAGTTCTAAATGTAAGGATATTTAGCGAATCAGAATCCGGGTGAGACTGCAAAGAATTTGCAAATAAAATAAAATAAATAGAAAGTATACAAATTCACTTTGAGTTGAGAGTAAACAAAAACTAAGCCGTAAAAACAATGTTTTTATTATACTCCCTTTCTCATTGAATCGCCTACTGCACACGTAGGGGTCATTACTCATTTGTATTGATTCCAATTTAAAAAAAACATAAAAATTTTGAAAAGTTCGAAAATTTGTTAGATCATTTTTATCCTAGCCACGAGTCTGCCTGCAAAGTTTCAGCTCGATTGGATAACGAAAAAAGGGTTAAAAATCGATCCAAAAATTTTCCAGCAGACAACAAACCGCAGACGCTACGAGTTAAAGAAAGGGAGTGACAAAACTAAATTGATAGAACTTTCTTTTGTTCTCCTATAAAGCTCGAAATTATTACTTACGCCCTTTTGACTTTTTAACCTCGATATGTACAGAATTATTGATTCATCTAATTAAAAGCATCGTAATTTTACATAAAGACACTCAAACTTCTCTCTTATCTATGGTTTTAGTAAACCTGATGTTAACCATAGATAAAATGTCTCAAATGTCAAAATGTATGGATAAAATTTGGAAACTAAAAGTCGAATAACTTTATTAACACTAAAAGCTACTCAAATATGTTGAAATCAGGGGACTCGATTATCATCACGGAACAAAACCTCGAAAAAAAACTGGATCCATACCGTACAGAACAATTAATTCATCCATCTTAACAGGCATATCAGGTGCGAGCATTTCACACGATCCAAATAAATAAATATTGAATAGTCTTCTCACCGGCGCGCTGGTTGGCCTTCCTGGAGTACTCCGAGCACTCCTGCTTGATGTCTGGATACGATATCTCTATCTCCGTGTAGGGCGCTCCACCGCCTGCTCCTTCATCGCCGCTCCCGGCTGCAGACCCTGGCTCGGCCTTGACAGCAGGAACATCTTGGTCAGCGCGGTTCATGGTTCTAATTTCTTCCAAGGAGGATGAGCGATGATACGTGCTGAGCAAATGGCGTCTGTCGAATGACTTCCGACCATAGACACTAGGAAAGCATAGACAAATTATCTAATTAATTATCCGATAGGTAGGACAAGTATGAAACAACTAATTTGAATTTCCTCACAATCTCCATTTCACTAATGTTGTTGTCTTCGATGTGTGATTATTCAGTGTTTTTGACCTCACAATTTTCTCTTAACGCGTTTATACAAATTACGAAATAAAACTATGAAAATAAATCAAGAAAGCTACAATAATGTTAAAATTACGTTCTGCATTGAAGTGACTAATTTGTAAAATCCTTAAGATTACTCCTACAAAGTGTGTTTTGAGTTAAGTATGCAAAGTTGTTTTTTTGATACATATCTCGCAAGGAAAAATATGATGAGTCAGAAAATAAAATGAAATGCCAGTATTTTAAATTTTTTTAAAAAAGGACAAATAGAATGATAATTTTTTTTTTAATTGGCAAGTAACAGAGCACCTGATACTATTGCTGTGGGCTGCGCTGCTAGAGGGGGGTCTGGAGCATAGATAACATAATAATAATCTGGAGTGCATAGTCGTCTGCTTTGTTGGTGGTGTCGGCTTACACTTCATTGGTGCATAAATGTCCGGCTTTTTCCTGAAGGTCCTCAAGTCTGGCGCTCCATACAGGAAAGCTTTACTTGGTTCAGCATCCTCGATCCCGTAAATAACGCATTCTATTAAGGCGACGCCGTCGACGTCACCTTGGGCGACGTCTCCTTCATTCGATAGAAATACTGAGTGTAATTTTCGTCGATAAGTTTGAGGTACTATGCTTGTTGAAGAATTTTGATCATATTACAGTAGATTTAAACAACATTTTACATTGAAATGAATGTTAAATGTGTCTCATAATTTTATCCCGATTGCACTTGTATGTACATATAAAACTCAATGTCTGTCTGTTTGTCTGTCTGTTCTTTATACAAATCCACACCGTTTGTCCGATTCGATTCAAATTTTGCATATTTATGCTTTAAGACCCGGCGGGTAACAAAGGCAACATTTCCCCATATTCTCATAAACCTTCCCCTTCCTCTGACATATTTTCGATGCAAATCTGTACCGTTTGACCGATCGGACACAAAATTTGAAAACTTATTCTTCAGGACCCGGCGGGTATAGACTGAGAGGTGACAGGATTTTTCATAACGATCATGGATACGCTTAGATTTACTTTTATAGTTTGTAGAGTATTCCCATAAGGTGAATGATGTCGGTCTGCCTGCTCTCAGTGGTTGCAACTTCGAGTTATAGAGCTTACAAGAGGCTTCATTGTTGCGAAAAAAAAAAGATCAGAGAAATGGTCAGTTTTAGTACCTATTCAAAGTATGGCGTCTCCGCAGATGAAACAAGTTGGTCTGGTGGCTCTCAGTGGTTGCATTTCAGAGTTATGATGCGCGCAAGTCACTGCATTGTTGCGAAAAAAAAACTATAACAGAAATGGTCAGTTTTAGTACCTATTCAAAGTATGGCGTCTCCGCAGATAAAATAAGTTGGTCTGGCGGCTCTCAGTGGTTGCATTTCAGAGTTATGATGCGCGCAAATCACTGCATTGTTGCGAAAAAAAAACTATAACAGAAATGGTCAGTTTTAGTACCTATTCAAAGTATGGCGTCTCCGCAGATGAAACTAGTTGGTCTGGTGGCTCTCAGTGGTTGCATTTCAGAGTTATGATGCGCGCAAGTCACTGCATTGTTGCGAAAAAAAAAACTATTACAGAAATGGTCAATTTTAGTACCTATTCAAAGTACGGCGTCTCCGCAGATGAAATAAGTTGGTCTGGCGGCTCTCAGTGGTTGCATTTCAGAGTTATGATGCGCGCAAGTCACTGCATTGTTGCGAAAAAAAAACTATAACACAAATGGTCAGTTTTAGTACCTATTCAAAGTATGGCGTCTCCGCAGATAAAATAAGTTGGTCTGGCGGCTCTCAGTGGTTGCATTTCAGAGTTATGATGCGCGCAAGTCACTGCATTGTTGCGAAAAAAAAAACTATTACAGAAATGGTCAATTTTAGTACCTATTCAAAGTACGGCGTCTCCGCAGATGAAATAAGTTGGTCTGGCGGCTCTCAGTGGTTGCATTTCAGAGTTATGATGCGCGCAAGTCACTGCATTGTTGCGAAAAAAAAACTATAACAGAAATGGTCAGTTTTAGTACCTATTCAAAGTATGGCGTCTCCGCAGATAAAATAAGTTGGTCTGGCGGCTCTCAGTGGTTGCATTTCAGAGTTATGATGCGCGCAAGTCACTGCATTGTTGCGAAAAAAAAAACTATAACAGAAATGGTCAGTTTTAGTACCTATTCAAAGTATGGCGTCTCCGCAGATGAAACAAGTTGGTCTGGTGGCTCTCAGTGGTTGCATTTCAGAGTTATGATGCGCGCAAGTCACTGCATTGTTGCGAAAAAAAAACTATAACAGAAATGGTCAGTTTTAGTACCTATTCAAAGTATGGCGTCTCCGCAGATGAAACAAGTTGGTCTGGTGGCTCTCAGTGGTTGCATTTATGATGCAGTTATGATGCGCGCAAGTCACTGCATTGTTGCGAAAAAAAAAACTATAACAGAAATGGTCAGTTTTAGTACCTATTCAAAGTATGGCGTCTCCGCAGATGAAACAAGTTGGTCTGGCGGCTCTCAGTGGTTGCATTTCAGAGTTATGATGCGCGCAAGTCACTGCATTGTTGCGAAAAAAAAAACTATAACAGAAATGGTCAGTTTTAGTACCTATTCAAAGTATGGCGTCTCCGCAGATGAAACAAGTTGGTCTGGCGGCTCTCAGTGGTTGCATTTCAGAGTTTTGATGCGTGGAAGTCACTGCATTGTTGCGAAAAAAAAAACTATAACAGAAATGGTCAGTTTTAGTACCTATTCAAAGTATTGCGTCTCCGCAGATGAAACAAGTTGGTCTGGCGGCTCTCAGTGGTTGCATTTCAGAGTTTTGATGCGCGCAAGTCACTGCATTGTTGCGAAAAAAAAACTATTACAGAAATGGTCAATTTTAAATAAGTTACAGGTCGTCTTTAAAAATAATCAATTTAACTAAATTAAACATACGAATTCACTTCGCTTAACCCACTATATTTCATTTTATTATTTTTATTTTTTTAATATATAATTATCATGTATAATAAAAAAAATATATATTAAAAATACATAATTTAAAAAAATAATAAAAAATATCAATTAAAAAAAAAATTATACTCACCAGAATGATCGCCGACCTCCGATAGGAGATGTAAGAGAAAGAATAATTAAAATGGTTCATAGTTCATCATTTTATAAGGTTTTTCAATTTTTCAAATTAATAATCATGTCCAACCGTAAAGTTTATTCGATAAACATAAAAAAAATAATTATGTTTATTCCAAATTATAAGTAGATTAGATTGTGTACGATCCCGATGAATTAATTGTGTTTCTATTTATTCTGAGAGTAAAACTTACCGATTCAACGTTTCCCGTCGACTTTGATGGAAAGGTACAGCCCTGTAAGCCGATGACTTAAAATTTTAATTAAAAACTGTCTTACTTTCCAAATTACCAATCACAAAATGGCCGTTTCCAGTCGTGACACGGCATTAATTATTCCTTTCACACAGGCGAGGCCGATCGATGTTTGGTTATTCCAGGACTTTACATTTGTACGTCAGCGGCATAAACAAACGTGGCCGAGTAAATGAAAGCGGTCCTGTCCGCGGCACGTATAAAATAACAATGACAGTATGACAGCGTCCCCAAATATGGCGGCGGTCGTGCGGACGGACGCGCGAGCCCCGCGCCGCTAGATGGCAGTAAAGAAGCCGGGACTGAGTTCAATTTCTGAAAGATAACAATTTTCCTTCATACGTTTGACAGTTGGAAATGGAGACAACTGCAAATTCTTATTACACCAATATTAAATGGAAAATGTTTCCGATTACAAACTGAACTCGTAAAATATTTTTCCAAATAATATTATTTGTACATTTTTTTTTCGTATTTATGTTCTGAGAACGCGATCACTAGATTTGTCCACTGCGGGATTAATATTTAATTAAGATAAATTACAGATGTCTAACGAAGCTATATATATATGAGAAACGTACGTGAAAGTCTTTTATACGATGGCTCAGGGCTTTCAACCTGTATGAGCCTGATCAAGTGATCATTCTACACAGTGCAACGTTCACAAATTCCATCGCAAAAACATCCACACATTATCAAATTTTTGAAGGTTGCATATATGTTCAACCGCTATATTGTAGATATTGTTATGACGGAATTGGTGAACGTTGCACTTTTTAGTGATCACTTAAGCCAGCTCATACCTTGTATGAGTTGAAAGTCTCGGGCCATCGTATAAAAAACTTTCATACACGTTTATCATATAAATAGCTTCGTCTCTGCGAGACTTCTATAATTTATCGTAATCAAAAATAATTTGTGTCTATAACAGTAAATAGTACGTGTCTATAATATGAAAACCAAAAATAAAGATGGGTACACGAAATACGTGACGTATTAATATTACTACTTTTTTAAAATAGCACTTAACGCTTGTGCTATGAAATTAGGATACACCTACTTGCGGGTCTCCTGGCATTAGTCTCGGACCACTGATCAATGGACCACGACGAGGGTGTCTTAACCATTACACCAAAAAATTCGTCAACCAACCATAATTAAATAATAATAAAGATATATTTATTCGTATGGCATACGAAAAGTGTATGTCAAAAAAGGTCAAACCTGAAAAAGTTGCACATGCACGGTACATACTCCAATAAAATACCAAATGGAATGAAAAAGGAAACAAATGTGTAAATTTGAAATAGAGTTTGGAAAATATATTTTGTATGAATTTCAATAATATGAATATTGTGTTTATATTGTTTTAAGCATAATTTATGATCCTATCCCCAATAATAATACTATATTTCAATGTCCTTCCGTAACCGTAACTAAAATCCAAAAGTTGATCTCATTTCGTTTTCAAAATTAGTATTATTTCAAACTAGCTGTCCTTACCCGGCGTTGCACGGGTTAAGGATTAAGCTTAAAATAAATTTGTGAGAGTAAACAAAGGTTCGATTCGAATGGTATAGATTTGCATCGAAAATATATAAGCGGAGGGGAAGGGTTAAGAGAATAGGGAAGAATTGTCGCATATGTTACCCGCTGAGTCCTTAATAAGTTTCCAAATTTAGAGTCCGATCGGTGAAATGGTACAGATTTGCATCGAAAATATATCAGCGGAGGGGAAGGGTTAAAAGAATAGGGGGAACGTAACATGTATTTCCCGCCGAGTCCTTAAGAATACGTTTCCAAATTTTGAGTCCGATCGGTCAAATGGTACAGATTTGCATCGAAAATATTTCAGGGTGAGAGGAAGGGGTAAGAGAATAGGGAGGAAATGTTGCCTATGTTACCCACCTAGTTCTAAAGAACAAGTTTACAAATTTTGAGTCCGATCGGTCAAATAGTTACAGATTTGCATCGAAAATATGTCAGGGGGAGGGGAAAGGGTATGAGATAGGGAGGAAATGTTGCCTATGTTACCCGCCGGGTCCTAAAGCATAAGTTTGCAAAATTTGAATCGAATCGGACAAATAGGTGTGGATTTGTGTAGAGAACAGACAGACGTACAGACAGACAGACAGACAGACAGACATTGAGTTTTATAGGTATAGATAGTTCCCATAAAAGTTACATTTAAGATAGATTTCCTAATACACTTTTTTGTTCTACTTATTAATATATAGCTCAAAATTAATTACTTAATGTTAAGTCGAAATTGAAAAATAAAAAGTAATTCAAAGCTAGTATAAAATATTTATGTACGGAGTATAATAAGAAAAACAAATAAATAAATGTAAAAAAAAATGTAAAAAAAATTAATTCATACTTTTCACTAAATATAACATTTTATTTTGTATTAAATCCTTATTTTAATTTTTATATTTCATTTTACTATCAGCAGGAATCCTTTATTTAGCCTAACGCACTGTGGAGTGACAATTTATTTTTGATAAAATGACGAATCTGTAGTTTGCAATATACTGCTGTATATGATACTTACTTATATGGTCGGTTATAATATAATCAATATATATATATATATATATATAAAGAAACCCGTGTTTCCCTATCCGCCAAGTTTTCTTCACAACCAGATACTATCACCCCCTGGTGGTTACGGTGGTGGATAGCCCTTAGTGTCCCATTTAAAATGTCCTAGTTTGGTGGGGGTGGCTGAGTGGTGAGTGGGAGTAGGTGAGGAAAATGTGCATTCTAGCACATTGTTTTGTTATGGGAAGGCCGCAAATACTTCCGATTGTTCCAGAATGGGCCCGCCGATTGTGTCGGTAAGTCTAGAAGGTTCCGGAAAAATCCGCTCTAGAAAGTTTTGGAAGGAGAACGTTCTAGAAAATTCCCAAAAGTTCTATAAGGTTCCAAACTAAGTGGCGAAGAGTGCCGGTGAGTAAAGAATGTTTCAGAATGTCCAGTAAAGCTCAAGAAAGTTCTGGAAGGGGAGAGTTCTAGAAGATTCCCGAAAATTCTATAAGGCTCCAAACTAAGAGGTGAGTCGAGGAGGTTCCAGAACGTTTGATAAAGGTCTATGAAATTCTGGTGGCGGAGTGTGTCTGTGATTCTATAAGATTCCAGACTGTTCGATAAAGTTCAAGAATGTTCTGGATGGAGAACATCCTAGAAGATTCACGAAAGTTCTGTAACGTTCCAAACAGTATGGCGGAGTGTGTCTGTGAGTCTAAAAGGTTAAAAAATGTTCGATTAAGCTCTAGAAAGTTCTGGAAGAATAACGTTCTAGAAGATTATTAAAAGTTCTATAGGTTAGTAGCGGAGTGTGTCGGTGTGTCCAAAAGGTTCCAGAACGTTTATGAAAGTTTTCTAATGCTTTACAAGTTACTGGAAGCAGAAAGTTCAAGAACATTCTATAAGGTTCCAAACTGAATGGCGGAGTGTGCCGGTGAGTCTAGATAATTCTAGAATGTTCGATAATGCTTTAGAAAATTCTGAAAGGAAAAGGTTCTAGAAGATTCCCGAAAGTTCTAAAAGGTCACAAACTGAGTGACAAGGTGTGTCAGTGGGTCTAGAACAGAAAGTTCACGATGTTTCTCGAATACTTTAGAATGTTCTGGAAAAAAAACGTTTGAGAAGGTTTTATAAGGTTCCAAACTGACTGGCGAAATGTGTCGATGAGTCTAGAAGATTTCAGAACGTTCGATAAAGCTGTAGAAAATTCTGGAAGGAGAACATTCTAGAATATTCTCAAAAAATCTATAAGGTTCTAAATTGAGTACGGAATGTGTCAGCTAGACTAGAAGATTCCAGAACGTTCGATAAAGCTCTAGAATGTTCTGGAAGGAAAACGTTGTAGAAGATTCTTTATTCTTCTAAAGAATGTTCTCTTACGTTCCAAACAGTGTGGCGGAGAGTGGCTTTCAGTCTAGAAGGTTCCAGAACGTTCATGAAGGTTATCGAATGCTTTAGAAGATTCCCGAAAGATCTCTAACGTTCCAAACAGTGTGGTGGAGTGTATCTGTGAGTCTAGAAGGTTACAGAATGTTCGGTGAAGCTCTAAGAATTTCTGGAAAGAGAACGTTCGAGATATTCCTTAAAGTTCTATAAGGTTCCAAACTGAGTGGCGAAGTTTGTCAGTCTAGAGAGTTCCAGAACGTTTATTAAGGTTCTCGAATGCTTTAGAAGGTTCTGGAGAAAGTTTAAAAAGGTTTTATAAGGTTCCAAACCGAGTGACTGAGTTCATCGGTGAGTCCAGAAAGTTCCAAAACGTTCATTTCATTCTCGAATTTAGGTTTAGAAGGTTCTGGAAGGAGAAAGTTTAAAAAGGTTTTATAATTGTTTACAATTGTTTACATCCCAAAAAAATGGAAATGGACAATAAATCTTTCTATTTTACTTTTAACTATTATTATTTCACCTTTAACTTTATTATTATTTTATCTTATGTTTTTATGTTTTTCTTATGTTTTTCTGTATTATTATTATTATTATTATTATTAACTTTTAACTATTTATATTGTAACTTTTAACTGTATTTTAATTTTAACTGTCTTATGTTATTTAAAAAAAAATTAGTCAGTATATTGTAAAAGCCCATAAGGGCGTTAAATAAATAAATAAATAAATAAATAAATAATGTTCCAAACCGAGTGGCTGAGTTCATCGGTGAGTCTAGAAGTTTCCAGAAGATTAAGAGAAGGTTCCAGAATGCTCCAGAAAGTTCTATAAGGTTCCAAACTGAGTTGCAGAATGTGTCAGCGAGTTTTAAAGGTTCCGGAAAGTTCTAGAGGGTTCGAGAATACTCTAAAAAGTTCTGGAAGGAAAAAGTTCTTCAAGCTATCAGAAAGTTCTTTAAGGTTCCTAACTGAGTGGGGGAGAGAGGTTCCAAGAAGAATTATAATACTTTAGAAGGTTCTGGAAAGGGAGAGTCTAGAAGATTCCAGGAAGTTCTATAAGATTTCGGAATGCTCTAGAAAGTTTTTGAAAGTTCTCTCTAGAGTTTTATGATTGTGCGCTGAAATATCTGTTGATATTTTGGCAAAGCAAAGACAGTCCAGTAAGGCAATCAATCACAGGTGCCGAAACCAGCAAAAAAGACGTTAACACAATTCTATGCTTACCGAATTATGGTCCCGAGCGAAGCCGGGCCAATCAGCTAGTTATTGTATATAATACTTAATATGTGGTCGGCAGGTCAGCTGAAACATAACGTTCCTCCATCCTACGTATGATGATAGATTTATGACTACAATAGTTATTATAGTGACTCTGAATAAAATCAATTTTTATTATCTTATACAAATAAAAAAGTATTGATAACTCTTTATAGCTTTTTAATATTTTGTATTTTTGTAAAGAAATAAATAATGAACAATGTTTTTTCTTTGTTAACTTTTCACGAAAATGGTTTTAAAAGGGTGAATAATAAATAAACAAGAATGTAAAGATGATTTTAATTAACAATTTTTAAATTCATAATTTTAGCCCGGTCAAAATAATACCCAGCCCCCAAATAATGAGGAGTCAACTTTGATGACGTGTTCACAATTCATCTAGTTTTATGTTTTGTTAGTATTTAGTCGAGTGCAAAATTGTATTTATATTTAATGTTAAGTTAAGTTATGTGTACATATAAAGTGAGTAAATAACTCAAAAACGTACTTTTTACTAGTCTACAGAAACTATCAGTAAGTTATATCGTAGTATGTCAGACCTTTCAAATATAGAAATCTTATTAAAAAAATTCTTACAGTAGTCAATAATTATGTGGAACATCTTTTCTCAGTAACGCTCAGTAGGGGAGACCGAGGAGAGTTGAAACAATTTTGACGTTTTACTTTTTACACAAAATACTGTAAACACGAATCGTATGAAATTAGTTTCCATCGATAGTTCATTAATTGCACTTGCAGATGAGTAAACAAGGAGAATATTGAAATTAGAATGAAAAATCACTTGCGTCAAAGTATTATTTTTCAAACCCCTAACCAGGTGATTGAAACAATCTATTTTTTTCCCATTTAAAATAAGATTGTTAAATAGAAAGGCAATAATTAAAGATATTTAGAAATACAACTTTTAAAGATAAACATAACAATAACAATATTTCTGAAAATTCAACTTCACCACTCCATTCACTTTATTCTCCAAGTTCCACTAATATCAAATATCAACTCAAAACTCTCTTCTCAGTAAAAAAATGAAGATGAAAAAAACGTCCAAATTTCCGTTCAATTGAAAATTAAGAACGCAAAACACATGGAATATGGTCGCTGTAACAAAATAAACATGCTATGAATTGAATCTCAAATCTCCTCAGTAAAAAAAATCGTCCAAATTTCAATTGAAAATTAAGAAGCAAAACACATGGAAATGCGCTGTAACCATGCTATGAATTGAATCGCTAGTTTATAAGCCTTTGAAACGTATATCACACGCACTAAAATACAGACGCATTATCCAATTAAAGACATTTAAAAAAAACGTTTAATACTTACTTTTTACGAATCTTGTGACGTGGAACCAAGAACGACGCAACCGCATACTCAGAGTCATGGACGAGTACCGAAGGGCCTGCGGGTGGGGCGAAGCAGTTGACATGCAAAGATGCCAATTCGCTAAGGGTTTTTAGCTCCACGAAATCAGTGTTGTTTCAAATCACCTTTGTTTCAAAACACCTCGGTCTCCCCTAACAAGTCGTCCAAACTATTTGGACGAGTCAGTAAAGAAGTCTGCAGTCCCATGAACCGATTGTAAAGTTTTTACACATCAATTTCTAAATAATTTACTTACTCATATTCGCAGAAAAATCCTTAAAATCGTGAAAATCAATCAAAAAAGTGGTTTCGAACCAAAAAGATAGATGGGAACCGTTAAACATGTGAATATATATCGCATAAAATAGCCGTACATTTGAAAAATGTATGACAAAAGAACAGCTGTTTTATTGATATTGTTCCTAAACAGCTATCGCTTCATCGCTTCATTTTGAATAAAATTATTTTACAACCAATTTTTTTTTGTCAGAATCAATTCAGTATATGTATTTCGTACTTTATTTTTGTCGAATAGTTTTTTCTATACTAAAGTTATCCATAGATATTATAAATCTAAATTCAACATAACCCTAATTTATCGAATTTGACATTTTCTTGCGACGCCAAATGTCAAAGTTAAAAATGCCGAATAAAATTCATAAATTCCAAATTGAAACATTTTGGTCCTCTTCCTGTTTACGCGTTTCCGTTGTCGCTTTCATGAAATTACTCCCATAAACCGAGCGTAAAGATGTTACACATCAACAAGTCATACATATATCTCAGACATTGCTAAGTGCCAAGACTCAAGTCAGGTGTCATTCAAAATTTTCTTAATCTAGGCCCGGATTTTTTTCGTATCAATCTTTTTTTTTTATTATGAATAAATAGATAATTTTCGGGTATCAATCTAAATAAATTTCGTTGTCTGTCTGTTCTGTTCCTCCGTAACTTCCTGGAATTCTCAGCTAAAAACAAAATTACTACAAAATTAATTACAAAAAAGGAAATTACACGGCTAGAGAAAGACTTGAACCTCAGAGGCGCGGACGGCGACTAAGCAACATAACCACCGCTTTTCACTGGTGCATCAAAAATATACTATTTATAAACTACACATTGTAAGAGCAGACCTTATATAAGAGGCGAACCATCAATTTACGCCTCTTCCATGATTTTTCACAGATGAATGACTAGTTTTCAATATTTGTATACTTGTTACCATGATTTGTGGATTTGCTATACGAAATTCACTTTAAGTATCATCGGATGCACAGAGTGTTTAGATTCCAGCCCCCTTTATCCAATGTCTGGCGGCGAGCGACCGCCAATATATTTAGTAATTCCCCGAAATCCGTTAAAGTGTAAGATCCCCAATCAGTATCGCAATGTAGCTTAATAGACGGCTTATCTGTGTTTATTGACAAATCGAATAGCCAACAGAATTTCCGAATCTTTTCATCAACAGTCTCACAGCATCTTATCACAAAAGTTCTCAAGAAGTATGCTACAAAATATTATTGAATTACAAATTTTAATAAAAACAATGTTCCCATAATTGGTTTCATGATGGGTAGAATTTACAATGTGAAACTAAGAAAAAGAGTTATAATCATTACTCCCATATTGGGTTTTGCAATAGATAGAATTTACACTATTAAATATGAAAAAAAGATTTACCTTCTGAAATATCACGTTCACCGCTATTGACATGTCAAATATTAATAAATTTGAGGTTATCTGTACGCAACAAGCGAGCTCTTTGATCTTTCAAAAGATAAATTAGTATCAAATATAGATTCATGTGGACAAAATAGAATAATGAAACAATAAGGCACAATTTTAGTATATAATCACATTATTTCACAAAGTTTATAGTCTGTGCGTGGCTCCGAAGGAGCGTCAACTTCAGATTGCGTTGTCGACATCCTGCCCAAATGCAACTGCAACATGGACTTCCAGTATGACATCAGAGTTTAGAAAGGATAATAAGGGATTACCGCTGCATCTGGACATATCCCTTGGCGTGAATCGTACTTGGGTGCATTTATTTGAACATCAGACTTGAATTGACATAAATAATTAATACTCTGCGACCTCAATGTAACAAGAGATAATAGTTTTTATTGTGATGGATCCATTCACATGGTAAAAGAGATTGTGCGCACCCTACATGGGTAGCGTGTAAGTCAGCATTGTCCTATGCCCGACTAATTTTATAAAGCACGATCTTCCATCATGCGTGGCAAGAATAAAGGTCCTGTGAACAAACAGGTTTCTATACAATTTGACTTAAAAAGTAGAAATCTTAACAATCCGTGTAAAATCTGTGCTTACCGGTACGCCAAACAAGTTAGGACGCCAACCGGACCCTTTTAAACATCACATTTTGAAGAATGAAATCAAAATGCCTTTGCCAGGCGTCTGCTGTCACTTTTATAAGCTTAGATAATGAGGCGTCGCAACCATAGATTACGGCTACAACCTGCGCACGGGCAGTGATGCCATACACCGAGAGATAGCTTAAGTACCTACCCTGCATTACAATTAATTTCATGGAGCGTATTTCACTGGATTTTACTACGTAACAACGTATTTTATGTTAGGTATATAAAAATCTTTGTAACTTTCTTGCACTGTAAAAGGCTACTAGAGTGTTGATTAATAAATAAACAAATAAAGCTATTCAAACGATAAAAAGGTTGATATATTAAGCAAAATAGACGGGAAGTATGCATAAAGTTTCAGAGAAATTTCGAGGCATCTGCTGAAGCATACAATGATTATATAAAAGCGATCATAGACATCTTGAGAAAATGCGGTAATAGCGGATTAACAGCAAAAGTTACTCGACCGTAAAAGTAAATGTAAAAATTTGCATTTTACGTATATTTTTTTACATAAAAATATGTTTTGTAAATGTCTTCCATTTTGCCAGCTTACCCCGTGTGACTTATGCTCAATGCAGGCGCGGTCACTATTCACATATCCATCCTTATTCGATTTACTTCCATACAATACGGTCGCCATGAAAAGATTTGGCTGGTGCCCAAGACTGTCGGAAAACAATCCTATTTCCACTTTCAAGTATTTTATCTCCCACATTAGAAATATCGCCAATAAATTTAACAAATATTTTGTTAATAGTGTGGAAAAATAAACAAAAGCATATCTAGTACTAACGCAGATTTAAATGAAAATAATACTATAGAAGAAAAAGAAATTCAACTAAAGTTAAAACCAATCTCTATAGAACAATTAAAAACTATATTAAAAAAAAATGAAATCAAAACCTAGTCCAGATGGAATAACCATAAAGATAATACGAGAATCACTACCTATAACAGAAAAATACCTCATAAATATTATAAATTAATCTATTTCTTTTCCATAATCCTGGAAAATATCTAGGGTTATCCCAATAGCAAAGATTAAAAATACTAAAAAATGTGAAGAATTAAGACCAGTAAATACGCTTCCAAAGTATGAACAGATACTAGAATATATTATAAAAGAACAGCTTGTTTACTATTTAGAAAGAGAAAATATACTATGTGAGGAACAGTGTGGATTTATAAGTCAACACTCTTGTGAAATGGCTCTAAATTCAGTACTGGAAGATTGGAAAGAGGATACGGATAAAAACAGATTTATCATTGCTGTATTCCTGGATTTCAAAAGAACGTTTGAAACTATAGATCGAGAAATTATATTGCAAAAATTGTCTAGAATTGGAATAAAAGAAAATGCTTTGAAATGGTTTACAGACTACTTATATAATATTATTAATTCTATTAAAATTTAAAGCATTAACTTTGTGGTTAGACATTATAACAGATTGTTTGTTAACTTTGTAAAAACTACTACCAGATTTTAGGTCTACCGGTTTCGAGACGTACCCGTCTCTTTGTCAGGACCAACACTACACCACTACATTCACAATTTGACGCAAAAACAGGGATAAAAATATTAAATACTAATAATAAAGGTTTAAAATGGAATAATTTAGAATTTTTTTACATTAGGGAGGCGGTGAATAATAGAGCACCCCTAATTAACAACCAAATTAATTTTCCATATAGCCCTTTGTTCAATTTAATGTTCACAAAAGCTGGGGTAACACCCTCTTTAGACCCCGCCCCCTCTCACTCTCTTTCAGTAGATCCTTGATGGTTCATTAGGCTAATCAGTGCATGTTTGTCCCTGACAAGACTAACACGCATGTGATCAATTATTGGTGAAAGTGTAACAAAACTATGGTTGAGGTGTGTAGTGTTGTAGTGTTGGTCCTGACGAAGAGACGGGTACGTCTCGAAACCGGTAGACCTAAAATCTGGTAGTGGTTTTTACAAAGTTACCTAACAATCTGTTACTTAAATAATATATATCAAACTACAAAAGTTGGTGATATAGTATCTGACCCAATCCTTATATCTGTAGGTGTTCCACAAGGCTCAGTTCTAGGGCCAATATTATTCATAATTTATATTAATGATATAGTGAAAATACTTAAATATTGTAAAATTCGACTATTTGCAGATGATATGCTATATATCAGGAGACAATTACATAGAAAACATTAACAAACTAAACCATGACCTAAATCAAATATCAATATGGCTGAAAATAAATAAATTGAAATTAAATATCAACAAAAAGTAATGAACATGGGAAATAAAAGAATACCAGATGCACCAATAATAATTATCGATGGGGAAGCAATCAAAGAAACAACTGATATAAAATACTCAGGAATAATTATAGATAATAAATTAAACTTTTCATTGAACACTAATTATGTTACAAAAAAAATAGCAAAATGAATTTCACTCTTGGGAAGAATCAGAAGATAAATTAAAACAAATTCGTGCAAAAATATATATAACGCAATAATAGTCCCTCACATCAACTACTGCAGCAATATACTATTTCTGGCTAATGAAGAAGAATTGAAAAAGTCAACAATACTCCAAAATAAAGCATTAACAATTATACTAAAAAGAAATCAATACACAAGAATTAATTTTTTTTTTTTTTTTTTTTTTATTTTTGATTTTACGCTTCAACAGGCCAAGAGGCCCAATTATAGAAGCGAAACACATCACAAATCAACCAGGCTTGAGTAAATCACGTAGATTAATTGTGACCTCACCGGGAATCGAACCCGGAACCCTCGGTGTGGAAAGCCAGTGTCATGCCCACTGGGCTACGAGGGCCGCATGATGTTAGAATGTCTACAAATAATGACATTTAGACAAATGACGTTAGACACGCAACGATCTATGGAGAGATCCATGCTTGGAGTAAGCCTAAGAGATAGAATTAGTAACGACGAAATTAGGCGCAGATCTAGAGTAGTGGATATCATGGATCGTGTATCGAAGCTAAAATGGCAATGGGCAGGACACGTTGCAAGACAAGACAAGATGGACTCCCAGAGTTCTGAAATGGAGACCTTGGAAAAAAAAAAGAGGCATCGGAAGACCTCAAAAGAGAAGGGCCAATGATATTGTCGTTGTGGGGGGAAAGAAATGGCTACAATTAGCCAACAACAGGGAAGAATGGAAAAATAAGGAAGAGGCCTATATCCAGCAGTGGAAAGACGAATGCTGATGAAGAAGAAGAAGAAGACAAATAATTAAATTTTATGTACTTCTATTTATATACAAAATTGTTAATGGACACAACAATACATTTGAATTAGTAAGAATAATAAGAGAAAACCAACATGAACATGACCATTGTACAAGAAAAAGAGATTAAATAAGATTGCCATTCAGAAAGAAAAAAAGATCGCAAGCTTCTGTGATGTACAGTGGGATGAAGTTGTATGTGAGTCTGCCAGAGAATAGTAGAGATAAAGAAATAGAGAAAAAACTAAGAAAGTTTGTGATACGTACTGTTGATTAGAAATATAGTTTATATTTTTCATATTTATACATGATATTTTACAATATATATATTAGGAAATATAAATGTTATTATTGTATCTATTTTAAGAATAAAAATAAAAATTACCTTATCGTAGATTTTTTATTCTAATGATAACAATATGATTTACTGATGTCAATATTTCTAAAGTATTGGAACAGTAGGAATTATTTTTTTGTACATAGCGTATTCGTTTAAAATATCACCATAAATGTAAGTAATCATAAATATTTTACATATTTCACTTAGATGTACGTAAAGGATTTGTTATTTCGTGTATATATTATATAAAATTACTATTAATTAGTATGGCTGAGTAAAAAAGACATTTCTGGCGTTTTCTGGAGGGACCATGTCGAGAGAATGGAACAGACAAGATTTCCCAGAGCCGTGATGCGCGGGATTCAAGAGGGGCGCCGACCGCCAGGGAGACCACCAAATTGGACGTCCTCGTCACAAGACCAGGGCTGACCTGTCAATACAGATCAAGGATCTAATAAAAGAAGAAGAAAAAAAGCAGAAAAGAGGTGGCCCACAGGTACGTTGTAAGAACATTATTAAGAGAACAAAAAATTTATATATATTTAATAATACTTTAATTTGCAAGATTATTATCGTAAGTAAATTTGATACAAGGTTTTATGTAAAAATTAGAGTAGTAGTTATGCAAATTATTATTTTTAAACCAAAATGATCCCTTGGGAACGTAAATCAGGATTCTGGTTCTTAAATTGTATTCAATCGCACATGATTCCCGCAAGTTATATCGCGGATGACAAATTAAATATTCACATTGGAATAAAAGGACTTATTAGAAATAATAGAATTACTAAAAGATCTATTTTAGACGACGTTATACAAAGTTTGAATGTATCGAGGAGTTCTACGGTTTCGAGGGTCCTAAAAGAAAATAATTAACAATAATTAGTGTGATATCTTTAGCTTCGGCTGATTCAATAATGGATGCACTCTTTCTTATAATTTACCGGGTGGAATTCTTCCATGGATCCCGGACCCTCGAGTATAGTCGTGGTTGGAGGCAGTATGCAGAAAAGAGACTGGAATTTCGTTTGCAGGGCAATTTATAGCCTTTTCGCGGCGGCGCAATATCGTAGTGATGTGCTTCCCATTTTTATTTATGGTAATTGGGTATTTATTTATTTTTATTTTAATTACACCGGTCGGTGCGAAATAATTTCGTGATAGTATATATATATATTTAGTTTTAGGTTCAAGCGAATAAAGTCAATTAAAAGGTTTTCTATTCATGAATTTTCAGCTTCAAAATCTTGCAAATTCCGTGATTTTTCACTGGTGAAGTAGTGGTAATAAATTCAGCAAAATTATTTGACGCAATAAAATTATTCATTTCCATTTAGAACTTGATAAAAATAACTAACGAACCTTACATTAGTCGCATATGATGTGTAACATTTGACATCTCACAGTTAAAAATATCAATTGAGCAACGACAGAAATTAACCACAAAATTTTCAAAAGCTATTTTTGTGATCAAAATTGAAAATATCAAATGATCAACCGAAATCAACCTCAAAATTTAATTAATAATTAAGCTAAATATTTTTTCGAATAATTATTCATTATTACTCATTTGAATTTTTTATCATCTTTTCTTTATATTTTTTCATAACGTAGCATTCTTTCAGACACTTATTAACAAAAATTCATTTATGAATACATTTATTAATATATTTATATATAATATATATAGATATATATTATATATATATATATATATATATATATAGCGTACCCGTTGCACGTCTATTTAGTCTAGCGGCAGACTCACTGATGATTAAGTAACGAAGAAGAAGACAGACTCACTGTTGGTTGAGTAACGAAGAAGAAAGTTGACGGTAAACGCTGCGCACCGAGCTTCCCTTTCCGGGGACACCCCGGTCGCGAATATCGGACTGCACATTCGGGAGTAAAGGCAGGAAAATTAAAAAAAAAAATGTATCCGAAATTTTCGAAATGGTCGCGCAAAGGCCAAGTCAGTGGCAAAGACAGACGGCGACTGCTGCGCGATCGAAGCCCCCGCTGCGCGACCGGAGCGCCCGCTTCGCGGTCAAAGCCCTCGCTGGTGTCTAAAAAAAAATTTACTTTTCTTATACTTCTTACCGATAATTACTCATTAAAAATTATGATAATTTCTAAAAGAAAAGATGCATGTTGTTGAGATCTACGCGCTAAAAGTTGTCGCACCGCTCTGCGATTCTTTATTTATTCTTCTGTATGAAGGCTTGAACTTTGTGAAGACATTATTATTAAAATATAACACAAATCACTTTTTTTCACTTTTATTTTAATTATTAAAGAAACAGAAATTTCGATTTGGGTGTACACTGAGAACTTGTTTGAACCCGATACTCGATTTTTGGATTTCATTAAAACTACGGCTACAGTCACAGAAACGGCGTTCTTGCCGAAAAAGGACCGAAAAGAGGGTTTTATTTTTGGTAAAGGTTTTTTATTTGATCTGCGCCGTCTAATTTTTCTCGAAAGGAAAAAATTCTCTGTCGTAAACACTAACTAACATATCAACCATTCATTATTTCAAAAAAATTATCGCTTGAATGTCGTAATTCTCACATAGGAAAACACATTAATATCATTTAATATAAGACTGTCAGATTTCATTGTTTATAAACGATGATTTTTCTGTCGCGCGCGCTCATTGGCCAAATGGAATTGCGCGCGCTTCCCCGGCGTCTTATCTCCTGTTAGGCGTTTCCGTCCATTTTCACGAAATCACTCCTATAGATTGCAGGAAAGCGAGAAGAAAGGTGTTACACATCAAAAATAATATGTCTTTGACTCAACCAAAGTGTAAATATAAAATAATAAAATCAAAGTAATTTTTTTTCACTAATGCAATGTGCTTTCAACGCATGTCGATTTTTTATTTTATTAAATTAAATTTTTAAATGTGCCTAGTAAATTTAATTTTTGTTATAGTATTTTACTCCACTTTATTGCTTCTAAAATATTTATGTAATAAAACATCCTTTCTACCCACAGTCTCAACTTTACCGTCAACTTTCGTCCGATTTGACTTTCCGTTTGTTTGGGGATTAGTATTCCAACTTTAAATTGTCTACCAGCCATCTATCCCCTAGCGGTGATCCTGCTAAGCTTAATTGTAAAGTGTCTAACAATAAATTTGAATTCGGGAAGGCTTCAAACTATAGGTTACTCCATTTTGTGATATATGTGAAGTTTATTTGAAAAGTTGATTGAAATTAAAAAGTTTGGCATTAAATGAAAGTAATCTTCTTCTTCTCGTCAGACGTCAGCGATCCTTTTGGCGATCGAAATGATTTTTATTTATTTGTTTTTATTTTACGCTTCAAGATACCGAGAGGCCCAATTACAGAAGCGAAACACATCACAAACCCAGATTGAATAAATCTCATAGATTAATTGTGACCTTACCGGTAATAGAACCCACCACCCTCGGTGTCAGAAGCCAGTGTCATGCCCACTGTGTTACGAGAACCGGCGAAAGTGGCTCGAAATAGTTGAACCGTGGATTTCCCGAAGTATTGTGTTAAGTTTTTCAATCGGGGTCTTCCGGGACCTCTTCTGCTCGCAATTCTGATTTGAAAGATGAAATGCAGGAACTTTTACTTCTCTGTTTATTTTATGATATAGCCAAAATATTGTGATTTCCAAATTTTAATTGTTTTAAGGATTTATTTTTTGCAGCCGCATCATTAAATTGTCATTTGCATCCCTACCAATCCAGCTTATTTTAAGAAATTAAAAAAATAAATAAACTATTTTATTTTTTCTTCTTCTTCAAATGTAGCAAATTTATTTTTTGGTAACATAATTATAATTGTAATAAATTAACTTTGTTTAAAATAAATAAATAATATATAAATAAGTGGTTTTAAACAAAGTTAATTTATATCAATTAAAACTATTTTATAATTGTCACTACGTACATCTTGGTTCCATATGATGTAGTATTGTTTACTTTCTCCGTGCATTAGAAAAATACCTTCGAATAATGGTTACAATCTCGGGCAAATATTGGATAGCAATCTCCGTAGAGCAATTTATTATCAAAGTCTTCAATTTATTATCAAAAACAATCTCAAATAAAGAGATAATATTTTATCAGATGCTTCGTATTTGACTATCGAACATGTTAATTTTAAGGTTTTTTCAATTTTATCCAAACTGCGTCCGTTACGGTCATCACAAGGATTAAGTAAAAAATAAGTTTGTGAGGGGAAACAAAGTTTCCATTTTTTTACTATATAATATTTTAAACGAACCGTATGTTTTTCCGAGAAACGATTCTCGACGTTTTGTTGAATGCTTATTCAACGTCATCAGGAGGACGACCTTTACCCGCGGAGATAGAGGGCGGACTGATTACGGCTTTCGAGGCCGCAAATTATATGCACTTTGTTTTGGAGTGTTCACTTCTACAATAGAGTTCGCCAGTGTGCAATATTTACTAGTTCGGCGGACTTTGCTGCGACGTCTCTCAAAGTTGAATCAATGTTGAAGAAATATGTCTAACGACCCTAATAACAACCTTAACTCTTTTAAAAGTTTCCATTGTTATGCAAAGTCTCTAAAAAAACAATGTTTCCATTTAATCTAGGGTGGCATGGATACGATGTCCGGGAGGGAAATGTTGACTATGTTTACCGCCTCATACCTCAATAATATATATGCGAAATTTGGTAGAATAGTACAGATTTGCATTAAAATTAGATCAGGAAGAAGAGAAGGGTTAAAGGAGGAGAGTAAAAATGTCGCCTATATTACCCGCCGGGTGTTTAAGAATAAGTTTACAAAATTTGGATCAGATCAGTCGAAAGGTACAGATTTGCATAGAAAATACATGAAGGGAGGGATTGGGTAAGAAGGAAGGGGAAAATGTCACTTATATCACCCGTGGGTTCCTAAAAAATAAGTATGCAAAATATGGGTCAAATTGGTCAAACGGTATAGATTTGCATGGAAAATATTTCAGGGGAGGGGAAGAGACAAATTTCATATATGTTATTCGCTCGGTCCTAAAGAATAATTATGCAAAATTTAATTAAGATCGGTCAAATGGTACAGATTTGCATGGAAAATATATCAGTGTAAGGGGAGGAGGGAAATGTCACTTATGTAACCCGCCGGGTCCTAAAAAATAAGTGTGCAAAATTTGGGTCAGATCGGATAAAGGGTGTAGATTTGTATAGAGAATAGAGAGACAACCAGACATTGAGTTTTATAGGTATAGATAGCCTGTGTCGCTTTTAGGTCCAACAGCTATTTTACAAAAAACGCTATATATTTTAATATCGTTATAAATATTTCGTCCGAATAAGAGAACCGAAAAGTGCATTTAATATATGAACAATTTTTGTGCAAACTACTTGCTGTGTTTCTACAATGAATCCACTTTTATAATCGTAGTAATATACGTATTGTGACGTCTCCCGCCCGGGCACATTCTCACAAAGCGCCGGGCGGGGGGCGCGGATCTCTCAAAGATCGGCGCCCTTCAGCGGGCGGGATTCGCACCCACCCGCACAGCCGAGCGGTTTAATCTTGGCTGTATGCGTGCCGCCACACACACACGCACAACCATCCACATGGGTCGCTGATATTCGGAAAGGAGGTACAAAATAATAAGTCTGGTTCTGTCGACACTAATTCTTGTATATTTACATGAGAAATTAGCAAGAATAAGAATAAGAAGTGCATATTTACATAAAGAGATACAAATATTTACATGACAAATAGGGAGATACATACTAGACTTAATTAAACTTAAGTAGGCCTACGCTAAACTAACCTAATCTTCATTAACCCCTATACTAAGCCTAAACTATACCTAGATCTGTTACCGTCGTGGGAACTTCCCGCCCGTTCCCCAGGGCGGGATACCTCCACAGCGTTCTCCAGTGTCGTCCAGACACTCAGGCTGCCGTCACAGCCTCAGCACCGCCAGGTGCTACGTGGGAACTTCCCACCCGCCTCCAGGCGGGATACCTCCACAGCGCGCTCCAGTGTCAGCTCGACACTCAGGCTGCCATCACAGCCTCAGCACCGCTCGTGACTGGAGCCTTCGGACCCCCCGCAATGCGGATCCACGGCGCCCTCCTCCAGTCCATCCTGGTGCTATGTGGGTCCTGGCCACAAAGTGCGCCTCCGGAGCGCCCCACCTACTCGGGTCCTGATGGACATGATGCCACTGCGGCACCTCGGACTCCCGGAAAGACAGCGTTGTCGGGGCTAAAGCCCTTATTGCGCTGACCCGGAAGCCCTCCGTTACCTCCGGCTGGAGATATCGGATGCGAAGTGACCCTCTTCCTCCGGCCACCTCCGCGCTTCGTCCTCCTACTCCCTCCGGGAGGTCGCTCGGTATACCAGCTACGATTGTAGCCAGGGTCCAGCAGCGTCCCTCCCACCTCCTCCGGAGGGCGCTCGGTACACCAGCTACGATTGTAGCCAGGGTCCAGCAGCGTCCCTCCCACCTCCTCCGGAGGGCGCTCGGTATACCAGCTACTATTGTAGCCAGGGTCCAGCAGCGTCCCTCCCACCTCCGGGGTTTGCTCGGTATACTAACCACTATTGTGGCCAAGGTCCAGGCAGCTCACACCCTCCGACTCTGATTTCTTCGGTGTTCTGGCGCGCCTTTTATACAGAATTTTTGGTTTGCATCCCTTTCTTACTGCTGTGATTTTTCGTTAAGGGCTGTCTTGTTCTCACACATTGCATTTTGCATGTTACATGTACTTTGGCCGCTTTCTCTTAATCTTTATTAAAATTGTCTCAAAGTCATAAAAGATAGACTTTTGGTGCACCGACAATCCGATGTTTTTATTGCTGACGGAACCCCGGTTTAGGGGATGAAAAGGTGCCGCTGGCATCGCCGGCGGCGCAAAGTTTTATTGGTAATGGCCGGGGTCTGCTGGCTGTATAGCGGTATTCTTCAGAAATATTAAAAAATATTTAATTATTAAAAGTAACTTTTGCAGATTTGTTACACTATATACGTATACCAGTACAGTCAGTTAAAACTGGGCAAAGTATTGATTTTGAATACTTGGTTTGGTCAAAAAGTGATTTTCAAAATTTTCTTCCAAGATGGAGCAGTAGGCTTTGAATTTTGGACAAAAGTTTACAGAAACATTATTCAGGATTACATAATATTAGGTCCTTACATATGAAATTGGCGTTTTACCGTACTGGCAAATTTGATCTCAAATATTTTCTCTTTGGTTGGGAATTCCAAATCCAAATTTATACAGCTATTTACTCATGTATTTGTGTTTTGAAAATTGTAATTCATTTGTTTTTTCCTCAATTGTTTTTTTCTTTGCGTCACTCAGTTTACAAAATGAAAAACTTGAAATATCGCGTTATTTACGAGTACGAGTTCCACCGTGGCACCAGTGCTGCGGAAACGGCTCGAAGGATTAATGATGTGTATGGCGACGGTGCCGCAAAAGAAAACACAGTGCGTTTTTGGTTCCAACGTTTTCGTTCTGGAAATTTCGACCTGCAGAACAAGCCCCGTGGACGGCCGGAGACCAAAGTTGATAATGAAGAATTGAAGGCTATTGTGGAAGCGGATCCATCGCAAACCACATCCGAGTTAGCTGCAGGCTGCGGTGTTAGTGATAAAACTGTTTTAATCCACTTGAAGCAAATTGGTAAGGTGAAAAAGCTTGAAAGGTGGGTACCTCACGAATTGAGTGAAGCAAATCAACAAACGCGCGTTGACTGCTGCGTTGCATTACTCAACCGGCACAATAATGAAGGGATTTTAAATCGAATCATTACCTGTGATGAAAAGTGGATCCTGTACGATAATCGGAAGCGCTCATCGCAATGTCTGAACCCTGCCGAACCAGCCAAACCATGCCCCAAGCGAAAATTGACTCCAAAAAAGTTACTTGTGAGCGTTTGGTGGACTAGTGCTGGTGTCGTTCACTACAGCTTTCTTAAATCTGGCCAGACGATTACGGCAGATGTCTATTGTCAGCAACTGCAAACCATGATGGAAAAGCTAGCTGCTAAATAACCGAGGCTGGTTAATCGCTCTAGGCCACTGCTGCTTCATGATAACGCTAGACCACACACTGCACAACAGACGGCTACCAAATTAGAGGAGCTTCAATTGGAATGTCTAAGACATCCACCGTACTCTCCGGACCTTGCCCCAACAGATTACCATTTTTTTCGAAATTTGGATAACTTCTTGCAAAGGAAAAAATTCAACTCCGATGGGGCAGTCCAAACCGCCTTCAAAGATTTTATTGATTCCCGTCCGAATGGTTTTTTAGTAAAGGGATCGATGAACTACCTATGAGATGGCAAAAGTGCATAGATAGCAATGGTACATACTTTGATTAAATAAATATATTATAATAAAAAAAATCGGCTTTATGTTCCTCCCATACTAAACACCAATTTCATATGTAAGGACCTAATAGTAATAAAAATGGAGTAAAATAAAGATTTGTAGCAACAGGTGTGAAAAGACCGTCACAGGGTGAAGATTTTTTCGTTTTTTTTTAAATGCTTATAATTCTTAAAACAAATAACTTAAGTTTTTTAAAATATTTTTCTGATAAATATTATGACTTGAAATACTTGAAATACTATCATCCAGCTTGACGTCGAGATACGGGACACCCTGTATATAAAATGTAAGGCATCATGTTCCTGTTGCTAGGCATGTTTTAAATAGTTAAAATTATGTATACCTTTATATATTTTCATATTACGAAAATATTTTCGTTTGTAAAATATTGTACATATTTTCTAAAGTATTGTATTTTATAAAATATACATTTTATTTTTAATTCTTCTAGAACATTCGATGCTTTTTTGTTGCTTAGAAAAAAAGAAGATTTTCAGTCCTAAACCATTTCATAACGTTTTCGTTGCATATGAATTATTTTAAACATTTTCTTGTTATGACATTATTTATCACCTGCTGTTAGATACAAAACAATTTTTTGTATGATATAGGCCGTAATATACCCCCTTCAGCAAACATTGTTTGCAAAAAGAGTTCTAAAATCCAGAAAAAATATCGTAAAGCATTTAGATCGTATTAGCTTTTCTTGCTAAGTAAATCGCTATCAAATAGCTGAATAATAAAGCCTGTAATTCACAATGTAATTTAAATTGTATTTGAAACATTCACAAATTCCCAAATATAATTATCACTATTTTATATACCTATTCTTTAAGTCAGAAAGCACCTAGAGATAAAGGTACATGAAATATTATATAATTGTTTTCTAAAAATGTATATATTTAATATCTTTTTTGAAAATTTAATATTACGAATTTATTTGATTACAAATTCTTAAGTCATACCGCTATGTAAACATTCTATCAAAGCAATCCATTATCAACGATTACCAACGAATACCGTAAGATCATTAATTTTTAGCCTAACCTCTCGTTGAAATATCTAAAATACTAATTTTTCATTTTAACCAATTCCTATCGTTGAGATATTGAAATATTTTAAATAATCACAAATCCATATATAGTGCAAATTTTCTTTAACTACGGTATTTTTTTATTTGTTTAATATAAGATACAGTTTATTACACTATTTTACTCTAGTCTATTGAAACTATAATTAATATATTTTTTCGCTGTACCTCTCCAAAAAGAGACTAACTCTTGTGGCTTCGAGAGGAAGTTTATTGTTTACAATTATTTTTTTTATTTTATGTAGTTTTTTATTTTTTGTATTATCACTTGACAAATTGATTAATTTTATATAGTATTGATTAATATTATATAGTATTTAGCTTTACTCTATTAAGTCACTCATCTATGTAAGAAATAAATTGACTCTTGCGCCTTATTAGACTGTCGCCATGTTTTTGAAGAGGCACCTGAGCAGGGAGAGAAAGCCAATCGTTAAATTTCAAGGTAAAAGTATTAAATTTGAACGCGATGTAAAATACCTGGGTGTACGGTTGGACACGTCGGGCTCATTCCTTGCTCGTGTGAAGGCGATATCTGAGAAACCTGCGGGAAGAGGGAAAAATCCTTACTGTTACGCCATAGCGTTGCCGACTGGGGCTGCGGTCCCCGGCCGGCGCGGCGGTGCGCCTCAAGCCATGTATTCACTAGGGGACAAATTGTCCCTCAACAGCACGCGCGGCATAGAGTCTACGTGACGTTGCAACGTCGTGCACTGTTTCGCGAAGTCGCGCACAACATAGCGCGGAATTTCTACGTGCCGTGGCAACGTTGCCATGCGCACGGTACCCGAGCGAGCTCACTGCAACATTACGCGGAGCGTCAGTACCACGTGGTATGTTTACAAGTGAATACGCATGCGCTGTATCTGTCAAGATGACAATGTGGGGAAACGAAATTGTTCTTGAACTCATCGAGCTGTATCGATCGAAGATCGCATAGAATGTCCGTCCTTCTTTCTCTCTGCAGTAAATAATTTTGCATTCTCCTCTTTTTTCTCCTCTTACGTTTCGATAAACTCATTAACATAAACAGATACGCAGTTGTCATCATAACCTCATAAGGCGACATTTCCGCGACGTGTGGAAAACAAAAAGGACCTTGTTATTAACAATATTCAATTTACTACAGTAAAACCTCGTTAATTTGAAATTGCGACCCAAAAAAACATTTCGAATTGCGCGGAACCCCGTTTTCGCCAAATGAGATACCGCAGCTGTCATCATAACCTCATCGGGTGACATTTCCGCGACAAGATATGCGAGTCCCGGTGTGTACACATCAAATGACCGCGTCATTGTCCCCGAAACATGAGCGTAGATGTTGATGCGACATGCCGAGCGGAATGTTTCGCGATTTGTCCCCTAGTGAATACATGGCTTCATACTCGTAGGTGGCCCGGTATATGAGGCGCGCCGCCGGGGTAGCGGTCATCTCGTCCGCACTAAACAGACGTCAGCGGATACCTCTGCTGGCCTTAATGGCAGCTTACCGAACCGTATCCTAAAATATAAATTGGATTTTAATTTCTTCTAGAATATTCGAAGCATTTTTGTTGCTTAGAAACAAAAGATTTTCAACCCTAAAACATTTCATAACGTTTTCGTGCTACATGAATTTTAAATTAATTAATTAATTCTTTTAAATATTTGATCATTTGTAACATGCTGTTAAATATTAAAAAAAACTTTTTTGTTTGATTTTGGTCGTGTGTTTTCAAATGTTAATAAAAAATAATATCGCCGCTTTTAAGAGTTTGAGATCTAGTCAAAGATTTTTCGAAAACAATTTTATCCGCCTAGATTCAATACTGACGGCTACTGCAACCCTCAAAATCTGACGGCCCTACCCCTATCCGCTACCTGGGGATACGTCATATAATGATTGCAGTCTCCTCCAAGTATGAATCATCTTATTTTTTATAATTGTGACGCTTATCTTGCTAAGTATTGGCAATGTGTATAATATTTTATATAAGTACTTAAATGAAACACAACATAATTTTCCTCATGCCATATTG
>JADDOH010005392.1:0-131940 GCA_016648135.1 Agrypnia vestita
ATCACTCAGTTAACAAAATGAAAAACTTGAAATATCGCGTTATTTACGAGTACGAGTTCCACCGTGGCACCAGTGCTGCAGAAACGGCTCGAAGGATTTATGATGTGTATGGCGACGGTGCCGCAAAAGAAAACACAGTGCGTTTTTGGTTCCAACGTTTTCGGTCTGGAAATTTCGACCTGCAGAACACGCCCCGTGGACGGCCGGAGACCAAAGTTGATAATGAAGAATTGAAGGCTATTGTGGAAGCGGATCCATCGCAAACCACATCCGAGTTAGCTGCAGGCTGCGGTGTTAGTGAAAAAACTGTTTTCATCCACTTGAAGCAAATTGGTAAGGTGAAAAAGCTTGAAAGGTGGGTACCTCACGAATTGAGTGAAGCAAATCAACAAACGCGCGTTGACTGCTGCGTTGCATTACTCAACCGGCACAATAATGAAGGGATTTTAAATCGAATCATTACCTGTGATGAAAATTGGATCCTGTACGATAATCGGAAGCGCTCATCGCAATGGCTGAACCCTGCCGAACCAGCCAAACCATGCCCCAAGCGAAAATTGACTCCAAAAAAGTTAACGCTAGACCACACACTGCACAACAGACGGCTACCAAATTAGAGGAGCTTCAATTGGAATGTCTAAGACATCCACCGTACTCTCCGGACCTTGCCCCAACAGGTTACCATTTTTTTCGAAATTTGGATAACTTCTTGCAAAAGAAAAAATTCAACTCCGATGGGGCAGTCCAAACCGCCTTCAAAGATTTTATTGATTCCCGTCCGAATGGTTTTTTTAGTAAAGGGATCGATGAACTACCTATGAGATGGCAAAAGTGCATAGATAGCAATAGTACATACTTTGATTAAATAAATATATTATAATAAAAAAAAATCGGCTTTATGTTCCTCCCATACTAAACGCCAATTTCATATGTAAGGACCTAATATATGCTTAGAAAAAAGTCATGCTTCTTGTTGCTACTGCACGCCTCTGGTACCTACTGGGGGGAGATTTTAATGTTGACTGAAATAATATTTTTTAAATTTTAAACTTGGCATTTTTGATGATATAATGTAAGGCAATTCAACTCTGCATAGTTCAGATGAGTCGTATATTTCCAGACACCGCTAACTCCAAACCAAAGAAATTTACAGCAGGTCAAGTAATTTATACCTTATCGTGTGAGATGTTATTACCTACACTGTTAGTTTTTCTAGAAAGCTTGTTTACATTTATAACAAACTTTTTAGAAAAACTAACAGCGTAGATAATAACATCTCACACAATAAGCTACATATTACTTGACTTGCTGTAAATTTTGATATGGAGTTAGCGGTGTCTGGAAATATACGAATCAGATGTTCAGATGAAAGTAGGGAAAGATAAAAGATAGGGCGCTCTATCCCTGCGGGAGACGGCATCATGGTAAGTCAGTCAGCATTATTCGATTATATTTTCTTTTATATTATTTATTGAATTGGCGATAACGTTGTGGAATGACATATTTTGTTCATTAATTGTGAGCACGAGCATCAAAGTTGGCGTATAAATTAGAATAATTTATAATAAAGAGTCGATCATCAAGGTAGGCACATTCGAGTACATACTTTAAGTATTTCATCTAATAAATATCTCATTTTCGTTTGTTCCAGTATTTTTTTTGTATAATATTGTGTTCTTGTTAATCACTGCTTCTTACAAAATTTTTCAAATAGACGCGAAATACTAATAAACGTATACATGTTAATTTTGCTAGTAACGATACTTTACGTAGAGAGTTATTATATTTCTCTTTTCCCACATAAATAACCAATTTTCCTCACATCCCTATTTGTCTGGTTGTCGCTTTCCGACTTTTTGCGGCCATTATTTTTATTCGGTTTGCACTCCACATGCCTGAATATTCATAAGTTATGGCGATATAATTTATTATATATGTTACAGTGAATCTGTATTTCTAGTGAGTCTATACTTTCACTGGCATTTTAGTGAAATTATATTCAAGGTCATTCTTATCGTATCCAAGCAGATTTTCACCAATATAAATTAATACAAAGTAGTGAAAAATATTTTATCAGATTAGGTATCTTACTAGTGAAATTATATTTGTTTCCGAACTGTCATTAAATTAAATTTGACAGATCATGACGGATGTCTATTTCCGGATTGAAATTGACCTCTTAGAATAACAATTTAAGATTTAAGTTATTGCGTGAAAAAGGTTCTTACTGCACTATTAATTTCTTCCGTGCAAATCAACATTATTATTATTATATGCTAACACGGAATTCGTGTCACATCAATATTCTTACTATTTTCAAATTAAGCTAAACGCTTGTGCTATGAAAATAGGACTAACTTGCTTGTCTGGAGTGAGATTCGAACCTGCGACCTTTGGATCACGAGGCGAGAGTCCTAACCACAAGACCAACAAACTACTCATTATACCGGATATTATTAACTTAACCTAACCTAAGCTTTGAGAAATGTGTGCCTTTGCGGACAAAATATGGTTCCACTTATACTGTGCAGTGAATCTGCAAATTCATTAATTGACATGTTTTCACTGCCCGACCGGGTAAAATATATTTCTACTAGTGAAAATGTAGACACACTAGAAATACATACTCACTATACCATATACATATGTATTAAAATGATTCTCTCAAAATATGTCACGAGTAAAAGCAAAATGAAAATTGATTTTAATAAAAATCGGAAAACATTTGGATGGCATTCCTGCACGCAACACAAGTCACCATTCGCAAAGTCCCGACTTGATGAATGCTCATGTTTTCAAAAAGGACGCTGTGTAGTGTAATACTATGTGCTTTCTGCTGGAAAATGTCTTTCCGTCTGTCGCTTTTTGATGCCGTGTTCGCCGGTGCCGTGCCGCAATTTCCTTTTTAATAAAATGTCCCTAGCGGGCGAAATCGTCAAAGGAAGAGGTATGCTGATCAAGTGTCCATTCTGGACGAGAATGACACTGAAAGCTGCACATTTGCTGGGAATTTGGCCGTGAATTTGGATTTTAACCGTTTGAAAGGGGCGCTCGGATCCCACTTCTGTTGCTCGTTTTGTGTCGGTGCTGCAGCTTCCTCCGAACGCCTCTAGTCGTTAAAATATTACACAAGGCGAGGCGCGCAGTAAATAGTAGTGATAATAATTTGTAAACTTAACACCTGGCTTACTACTGTTGTTAAAGATGACCACCTTCATCGACCATTCTTTGACATTGGTAACGCGATATAATAGACACAAATATACCTCTCAAAATGATAATTAATTTAATATCTATTAATAAATAAACGTAATAACCTTTCCTGGAGTCATATTTCGAGTTTTTCCAATATATGTCAAAAATGACACTGCTTCCGTGAGGCTAAAACTCGACGTTAGATGGCGTTAGTCAGCCTGCGCTAGTCAGCCTGCGCACCCGGGGTTCAAACGGGACTGCGCCCGCGTCGGCGTGAAGAAACGTATTTGAATTTTGCCTCCGAATTACGAAAAGAAGAAAGAAAACAATCGCTCTCGTTTTTTTCTTCTACCGCAGTGTGTATTTTTTCCGTATTGCGAATGATCGGTTAGTAATACATTGTAATCATATTCTTCCGGGATTTGCACCAGTTGCGTTCTTCAGTTGCATTCTTTTCGCGTGTCATTTGTGACGTGGAAAAACCAAAAAGACTTCTCAGATATTTACAGAAAGTGGCGCCACGAAGATTTGTGACCAGACGATGTTCAACTGTCTTCGTAGCTGAAAAGGATAAATAACAGGTCAGTGGTCATTTGTGGCGTATTTGGTTTACTCATGTATGTTCTTCAGAGAGAGAAAACGTAATTTGACACTTTTTTTTGCATTTTCATATTGAGAGGTATAGTCGAATATTAAGTTCACCAGCGGATGGCTATTTACACGCCGTCCGCCCACAAACAAACGACATTTTTAATTTGTTGTCGAATCTTTTCACTTAAACTTCGCCAACTTTGCATACCGCCGTGTCTTCGCAATTTATTATACGCAAAGGGGATTTGAAGCTATAATTTACAATGCTCGTTGCGTGCTGCAATCGAAAGTAATCTGCCTAGCTGAGCACTGAACACCGGTCTACGAATCCCTGTGGGAAAATTGCAGTTTATAATTTTTTTATGCTAGCTTCTTATAAAGTTCGGCAGGAGGTAACGATTATTTGAAATATGTATTAATATTAAATTGTGATCTTAGCAATGTATAAATTAAATAGTAATCAATTTTTTAATCAATATTTTAATTTAATTTGAAATAATTGTATAGCAAGCATGATTTTTGATTTGAAAAAAATAGGATGCGCCTAGTGCCGATCCTGATACCGATAAATTAAACATAAGTAAATTAGAGAGTATATGGAAATGTTACGGTGTTTTCTAACTCAGTTTTCGCGACAAATTTCACTGGGAAAACAAAGAAACAAAAAACATATCCTATATCAACCCTCGGCGTACCGTAATAGATGATTCGTTCATTGTATAGACAAAGAAATGGTTTCACTAATAGAGAGAGATATGGTTTCCTATACACTGCGATCGATTTCTATAATGAAATCCCCAACTGCATAAAGGAATTAAATAGTGTGGAACTATTCAATAAACAGCTGAAGGGACTTGTGCTGGGGAGGAGATAGCTGTTTAACAAATCAATGTGCTGATATGTAATATGTGTACCCACTTATTTTACTTTATTTTCTGTCACCAGCATACAATTGCTGTTTGGGGACATACTATTTAATTTTTAATTTAAAAAATATATATATATTTTCACAATATAATGCATTCGGCAACTCACATCTAACGCGATCTTTTATCTTATTTAATAAATGAGATTGAGAGAGAGAGACATAATTACATTCGCATGCTTTTTATCCTTTTCATTGTGAAATGAATGTTCGATATCTTTTTGCCTTGTACAAATGGTATTTTTTATCGCAGCTAACGCCGAACGAATCGATTTCGCAACGTGTCGTTTCAAAAATATTTATTTTTACGGATGTATTTACGGAAATATTACGGGTCGAATTGGCTCAATAGACCTATGTTTACTGCATGGAAATGGAGGGGTTAAAATGAAAGTATATTTTTGATTTGAAATTTACGATAACGCTTAAAGTTCGCATATTTTTTTTGTAGCGCATGCTCTCGACATTATATCCATTTTCTGTATATACAAAAATAGTAAAACTTACATAGGTTAAGTTAATTGTTGTATTTATGGTGAGTAATGTACCGATTGCAATATATAGGTATACAGAATTTAGAGACAAATACAGTAGAATCCGGATCGCCAAAATAAACAACACGTCTTAAAAATATTTGCGATTTGGCAGCTTCAAAAAGAAAAGCTAGCTTTAAGGCTGGACATCCACTGCAAATGCATATTTCGGCGTTTTTTTTTTACGAAAATGTGGGTTTTTATTATTAATTTATATCAGAATGTATACTCTAGACTGCATTTTTAGGGCAATAACTTAGATAGAACCTGTGTTATTATATCAAAGTAATAAATAATAATTAATAAAATATAAGAATTAATCGACAGGCCGCGGCAAAAAAAATCGTTTTTAGTGTCCTAGGTGGCGCTAATTTTTAATGAATATTTATATGTACGCATAATATGTTTTTTTATTTGTATAAAGTATACTTCAGTATCTAGAAGCCGTACTAAGGAAATTAAGAAATATTCAATATTAATACAGTTATAAAGTTTTAAATGTGCAAGACATTTTAACATATTTTCTTTATTTTAAAACGAATTTTATTTACATAAAGATATGATTTTAAACAGTATATTCTGTTTATTCCCGTATTTTGAGGCTTTACTCACTTAATAAAAGTTAATTTTTTAAATAAAAACTCCTTAATTAGCATTTAAAAATAAAAACTCCAAAGTATGAAATGTGTCAATAAATGACGTAATAATTTTTCGATTATCCGGATTTGTCCTTATCCGGACTACCGTCATACCAAAATTAATTTTGATTCCGCGGATTCTAATGTTTCTTGTACATCGATATATGGAACGGAGGAAAATGCAATCAGCTCTTCCAGCATATCTGGGCGGGCCTAGAATGTCCATGTGCGAACGAGACAAAGCCTTTTTGAAATCGAAACTGCGCCTGATTGCGCATCAGATATGTGCCGCGCTGTTCTATTCCAAATACGAATTTTCAAGAAGAAATTTAAATTTCTCGGCGTTTTCGCAGCCAGCGAATGATTGGAAAGTAATTCATTCCGAATTTAACTCCTGTATGTCGGTGGTGTAACGTAGGTCTACATATCATAGAAAATATGAAATATTTGAAATATATATAATATATATTACAAAAACGTCACATTTTTTGTAATCATCGAATAGAAGACATTTTCACACCAAAATGACTAAATTAATCTTTAACAAATGAACGGATTTATTAATTAAAAAATATTTATTCATTACTCTCGTATTTTCGGCCAGTGTGTAAAAGAGAGCAGAATATTGCACGTCGCAGTTTAATCGAGCAAGAAAGAGCACGACAATACCACACGTTTCATGTAGGACAGAGATGGCGGTTGCTTGGATTTCGGTGAAAGCGAAAACAATATAGAAAGAGTACGGCAGAGTCGCGTAACACGTGTTTGACAAAGACAGAGTGCAGGCGATCTGGCAACCGCGTCGTTGAATTCGGTTGGTAATGATAGGTCTGCGGTAGCGCACGCAAATTCGAAATGCCATGATTTTACAATAATTTACTAAAATAATGCAAATATGTATGGTTTACCTTACATAATTATATAAAGGGACCTTTAAAAAGTCTTATCTTTATAAAATGTAACGTATATATGTATATTTTATCACATATTAAAAACTATGCCGATTTTTAATCAGGTAACGCTGTGTTACACCACCGTTCCCGAAGAAATTTTTTAGTCCTTTAAGAGTTAAGAAGGGTTATTATCAAGTATTCTCTGTTAAATATTTCACAAATAAAAGCACTATCGATAGCTGCTCCGGTGGTCCGGTCCCTGCATCAGGATACAATGTATACTAAAAATACACCATTGGCCCCGAAGTACGTTGGTATTTTCAACAAATTAGTGGTGAAAACAAAGTATGTATAGTCTTATTAATTACATTTATAATGTCGCCTCTTATTGAAGAAAATAATTTTATATTTTAAAGGGTTACTGGACATGTTCACGCAATAATTATATCTTATAATAAAACCGTTTTACTAAAAACTATGTAATGATATACAGGGTTATTTGGAAAGCATTAATAACCTTGAAGGATTGTATGATTATGAGTCGAAAATGTTCAAGTTATCGTGACCATAGTTATGGAGATATGCGACAGTACAGTTTGCATTTTTTTCAATATTTCTGACTTATTTTTTGTAAAACGTTGGACCATCATTACAGTAACTCATATCGATTACGAAAAATTCATTATTTTCAATACAAGTTAAATAAAATAATAAAAACCCTGAACAAATTCCAACTGGAATTTGAAGGTTTTTATTTTTTTATTTGCCTTGTATTAAAGGGAATGAATTTTTCATATTTGATATAAGTAACTGTAATGATAGTCAAACGTTTCACAAAGAATAAGTCAGAAATATTGAAAAAAAATGCAATATTTGATGTCGCATATCTCCTTAACTATTGATATTAGGTCATAAAATATTTTCAACTCATAATCAAGGCAGGAATATAGTCCTGAGAGGTTCTTAATGTTTTTCAAATAATTCTGTATATTGCAAGTTTATGGTAGCAATTCAGCGTGCCGCATGTTCATCATACCAAAAATAACCATGGTCAAAAATATTTATTTGCTTTATCCCTTTTTCAAACAAAGTATTTGAAAATGGGATAAAGCAAATTTTCTCCTTACGATAACGAAAAATGTCGAGTTTTTGTATCGCAATGGCAGCAGTACAGCGTGCCGCATGCACGTACCATTGAATTTTATCGCATTTGGTCAAAGTCTTCAAGTAAGTATGTGAAAAAGTGATAATGCAAATTTTCTCCTTACGACAACTTTTTCGTTTTCAGCGAGTACAGCGTGATATTATAGACCAATTAACGGAATCAATTTCTATGATAAATATTTCGAATTTTCTGTCAAATCAAAAGACAAACCATTTTTTGCACGCTTTCAATTAGTTTCACTCGTCTGTCAGCGAGAAATTTTGTAATCAATATCTCAATTTCCTGACCAATGATTTTTAGCGGTGATACGTATTCTTGATGACAATACAATAATCATTCATTCATTTTACAAAATCAATTTAATTATTAATTTAAAAAATTACCGATAATATTATTTGTATGTATCTACTATTTTATTTGATTAATTACTCCGACATGTTTCGGAAAAACCTTCCCATCGTCAGGGTGTTTTACAACTGTCAAAATATCAAAATGAATAATGTATTTTGTTTCTTGTTTTTCTAAATTATTTAAAAATATAAAAAATAAAAATTAATTATTTCTGCGGACCGATTTCAGAAATACCTTGATAATAAAATAATGAAAATAAGTTAAAATTCGTGTGTCGTACGAATAATCGATAGACTTTGTTGGCAAAAAATATATATTTTAGCGATTCAGCGCGCGAATAATCAATAGACTTTGTTAGCAAAAAATATATAAGCGACTCAGCGATAATTTTATTTTTTATAATTATTAATTATCTTTAGTTTGTTTGGCTTTCATTAACCCAAGCAAGCTACAGTTTTTGGCGAACAAAATGCTTCTCAGAAAGTCAATAAGTATTTGCGAATCGGAATTTTTTTTATTTCTTGATAAATTAATTTAACAGTCGACTTTAGGCAGTCGGAAAAAGGTTAGACATAATGACTCAAATTTTTTTTTGCTCTGAGCCGAAACTGAAACCACCCAAAATTTGTATAATAAATTTATGTCCAAACCAATATGTTAATCTGTTGTCGATATTAAAGTAGGTACCTGTATAAAATATTCTCACTACTTGTATTGTAATATATTTTTTAATTTTCTATATCTGTTTCTTTGTGTTTTCATCAGACTTTCGAATATTTTTGCGCACTGTTTGGTTAAATTTGGCGTATTCATGAAGCGTTTTTTGGCAATGAGCGTTGGCGTAATCATTTTCTAAACCACCCATTGATTTGTTGATAACATGGCGCTGTCCCTTTTCCTCGCAAACTGTGTGTCCCCCTCAGCTTCATGGCATTTGCAAGTGTTTGTTGGCGAACTTGACGCATTTAGCAGTCGGTTTTGTTGGTGCAGCAGGTACCGGTGCCTGGAGGCGCCGCGGGCGAGGCCCTGCTGGCTGAGATGACTTCCCTCATCAGGCTTCTGGGCGAGTGGACCCGCAGCTTCCCGTACGACTTTCGCGATGACCGCGTCATGGCACTACTTCGGACCATCACCAAAAGGTATTAGTTTATTATTGTCATCTTTTTTTTTCAATTGATTCAGCAACATTGTAGATTGACATTAAAAAAAATATTGATTTATTTATTTATTTGATTAATTACACCAACATGTTTCAGAAGAACCTTTCCATCGTCAGGGTGTTGTATAACTGTCAAAATATCACAATGAAAATGTCTTTTGTTTCTTGCTTTCCTAAATTATTTGAAAAATTACCCGCAATTATTGGAAATTTTATATATTTTTTTTAATAGAGATGTGAACACGGAATACGTGTCACATCAATATTCTTACTATTTTCAAACTAAGCTAAACGCTTGTGCTATGAAAATAGGACTAACTTGCTGGTCTGGAGTGAGATTCGAACCCGCAACCTTTGGATAACGAGTCGAGAGTCCTAACCACAAGACCAACAAGCTACTCTTTGGGCTACTAGTTAAACTTAATTGATTATTATTAATATTTTGTTTACTATTACATGCTTTACTAATTTCTAAAGATTCTAAATTATTCAATTTCAGACCAAAATTATTTATGTGTAAAATAGAAAGTCCGAAATTTTTATCCGAACCGTGATCATTTTCTAATAAATGATTTTAAAATTCAGAAAAACCATGATTATTCAGAGACATCTTATGTCATCTTTTTTCCTCATTTCATGACAAAACAATGTGCGGGGATGAAATAAAATTGTCAGGTGATGTTAAAAAAAAAAAATTGAATTATTCAATGCAAATTTGAGTAGCTTGTTGGTGTAATGATCATGATGCTAGTGATCGGTGGTCAGTGGTTCGAGCCACATTCTGAGACGCCAGCAAGTTAGTCCTATTTTCATGACACGTTTTCCGTGTTCGCATCTCTATTTTTTTCTAGAAAAAGAAATGTGTGTGGGTTGCAAACAAGTTTTCAAGACAGATTTTCGTTTATTTCGATTATATTTGGAATGTATTTATTGCAGATGCGCCGCGGAAGACATGGCCACAGTGCGCGATGAGGTATCAGTGATGCTGCAGAAGTTGCTGGACCGTCTCACGGCTCTTGAGAGGTATGAAGAGTCCTTGGTTGATGTTCCACCGGTTTCCAGCGTTGATCAATTGCATCAGGTAAACATTGTATTATATAATAAAATTACATATACTGCATCTGACACAATAACCAATTTAAAAAACCAAAAAATATGTAAAACTGCTGTGCAGTTTGGCATATGTATAATGTAATAAGTATCAACAAAAAAAATATGAAAAAAAAAAAAATCAATGTCATTTTACTATATGTATTTTATTTCTACGATTTGCTCTGAATACCTTTTTGATACCTATACTGAATATGAATCACTGAATATTAATTTTATTTTTCTCTTAAAATCTAGCTTATAGGTCAACCGCCGAGAAATTTCGTATGACTCGTGCAAAAATATATATCTCTCTCTCATTTTCATTACCATTGGCACCATATAAATGAAGAAGATAGATGATAATATGATGATCATATCAAAACTCTCAGCAGTTGACCTATATCTGTATAACAATTTTGTTTTAGATATATCGTCATAATCGTAGAATAACGACGCATGCGATTTTTCTCAAGTTTGCAGGAGAGCAGTTTGAAGTTTTATTTACATAAAGACACTTTATGTCATAGCTCGATAACTACAAAAGATTTCCCTTTGAAACTTGGGTTAGTTATTTAAAGTTGATACCTTTAAAACCTCAAATATAGTCAGCGCAGTACAACAAAGTTTTTACACATGCTGCATTTTTCTATGATCGCAAATCAGAATACACTTTTTATATACCATAAAATGGCTTCCTTTTTTCCACTTTTTAATGATCCAAAAATGTCAATATAGAATTTTTTGCACATCCGTCATTGTTCTACGATCGTGACAATATTTCTATATACTTTATTAAGATATTGTTGCTTAAACATTTTCGACTCGTAATTTAGACAGGACTCTACCTGTACCTTTTGTCCTCAAACCGTTCACCTACAGGCAGGATTATGAGAAGCACATCAGGACATAAACTGTGACCTAATTATATGCACTAAAATTCACTTTGCCTTGAACTGCTGGCATGAAAAGACATGTTTTCACGATCGTGTACATCCCTTCCCGCATGATGAATTTTGCACTTTTTGCAGACAGTTTTTTGAAGTCAGTCTTTGTTCTTTGTCTTTTTTGTTATTGACCAACCGACGCGGGATACCTGGGATATTAAATAGATCCTAAATTGTAATAATCAATCATAATATTATCTTTTAGCTTGACATTCTTTCCACTGGAACGACTCCGCTGGCTTTGGCCAAGCAGTTGACCCTGATTGAACTTCACCGGCTGTCGTTTGTTGGGCCCGAAGAGTTTGTCCAAGCCTTCATCCAGCCGTCTGTCAACAAAGAGGGACCGCATCACTATCATCCAGAACCGAAGAAAACAAAGAACCTCGAGGCGTACGCAGATTGGTTTAACAGACTAAGCTACTTGGTGGCATCTGATATCTTGAAGGTACTCAATGCTACTTAAAAATCGTTACAAATTAAAATAATATTAATTACCTAACGGGTCATCCATAAAGTATGTCACACTAATTTCGCGATTTTTTGACCCCTCCATCGTCCTTGTCACAGTTGGTCACATTTGTGAGACCCCCCCTCCCTAGTGTGACGTCACATATTTAGCAATTTTACATTTAGAAATTGACGAATAGACGAAACACTGTGCGGGTGCCGGGTCCATCGCATTGCAGAGAGGGGAGCCGAGAACAGTGCCTGGGACTTGTGACCCAGGTGTAGGTTTAAGGGGCCCCCTTATGATGCATCAGCACTCACCTCCACTGTTTCGGTCTCTCTCCCTGCCTAACCAAATCCGATAAGACTCCGTTAGTGCCGTTTTCGATACGCCTTATAATATGAAACTAACGGAAGATCTGGATAAGCCAAGATCTTTCAGTAAGACGTATAGGACTTTTGCCGATAAACCTCTCGCGCCTATCTCTATCGTGTACAATTGAACTATATAACCGTTTTTATTAAATTGTATTAGATTTTAAAATGTGACATCATGTAACTTAGGACGCCTCCCCCCCCTTAACGTATGGATGGCCCCTAATAGGAAATGTTATATCTTACTCAATCAAGGTATATTTCACAATTACTACTTAAAGTAAATTCAAACTTCCCGATTATTCTATAATTACGCAACATAAGGATTTTGAATATTTTTAATTTGTAATTTGATTTTCAGTCTCTCAAAACCAAACAACGTGCTCGCGTATTGGAGCATTGGGTGCTGTGTGCCCGAGAATGCTTCAATCTTGGCAACTTCAATTCTCTCATGGCGATTGTGAGTGCCTTGAATATGGCACCAATATCCCGATTGAAAAAGACGGTAAGACGAAACGACAGTTAATTAAAAAAATTGTAATTATTGCAAAATATGTCATTTTCCTATACAGTGACTTCTGGGTTTTTAGGCACACTCAGGGAATGAGACATGGAAAGACATGGGTTTCATGTTAAGTCGTCAACATGATTAAATATATAAATTAAAATGTATAATTTTGTGAACAACAAAACTCGTATGTTATGAACATTGGTTAAAAAAAATAATAAAAGCCTTTTGATATTTTTGATGTTTATAGTGTTGATTTTATGGTTGGACTTAATTATTAAATTAAGAAAACTAACAAAATTTTGTATACTAAACCGCAATGATGTTTTTAAATGTCTATCAGTTGCTTTGTCTACTGTCTCTTCATCAGGATCTGCGTTTATCCTGGCGTCATCATTGTGATTTATATAAAGTTTGTTAGTTTTCTAGAATTAATAAAAAAAATCTTTTAAGGAATCTCAAATTGTTAAAAAACCATGTTATTTTCAGAGAAATATCTTGAGAGTACCTTCTTTGAAATATGTTACTTCTAGAATGCAACTGTATAGCTATACTATCTTTTAGTACGAAAGTCAGCCTATACACCACATTCTTTTCGCTCTGATCATAAGTGCACTATCTAGCATTCCTGGATGCAGATCCCTATTTTGTCTGAATATAAATGCCCCTATAACATGTGACTTAGCAATGACTGACTCAGCAATAGTCTTTATACCTACCATATCCTCCTTACAGCCACAATATGGCAGTTTATAGGCGTACCACTATAATTTGGCGTGCGAGGGAGGGCTTCAATGTCGCGTAACAGAAGTTGCCAGGGTGTAAATTTATTACACAATACATAATGTACAGAATGTCCGGTGACCGGTGTCAGAGCCTTTAATATAAATTTGGTCGTGCAACACTAAAGAAACGAAACAGTAATGGCGGCCGCTCTATCTTCAATCTGTCAAACGGTAATATCGATTCATTATTTGCTTTTTCAGCTTCGCAAAACTTTAATACTTCATTGGCAATTGTTCTTGCACCATCCCGGGCTGTTTAGAATGTTTTGGGCATAATAATTCAGTGTATATTGGTAATCAAGATGTCACAGCTCCCGAAATTGAACTGTATGACAGGGCGAGGGGTTACCGCCGGGTGCAGGCGGGGCGGGTTTTAGTTCCAAAGTCGCCGCACGCCAATTTGCGTTGGGCAAGCAATAGCGTCCCAAACAAGCAAAGCAAATTTCGTTTACATTCTCGATTTGTTCCTGTCCTTTGTCTGGAATGAATAAACGGTATTTTTAATTTTAAAATTGTATAAACTGAGTTTTTGTTTCCAGTGGTCTCGCTGTGGCGGTGTGGCGCAACAACTACCCCCTCTGGAGCGGTGCATGGAGCCTGGCGGCAATCACGCTCGCTATCGTTCTGCGCTCGCGGCTGCGGCTGCCTCTACCCAGCCAGCTGTTCCGTGCTTCAGCGTCACGTGCAGGGACCTGCACTTCATCAACCAAGCGGCTCCTACAAGGTACTACATGACATCGATTGTGTGAATGTTCATCACTGAATCTCAAGAAACAAATTCATACATATTCATTAACCTAGGACGGTATTATTCATTTTCTCACATCGATTTCAAGTGAGAACACTTGTATTATAGCATAGGATGTATATCTTGGAATATTATTTATTAGCGTACTATACTTTCCTATTCAATCAATACATAGTATAAAATAAAGTCCCCGGTGAGCATCTATCCCTCGGTCTGTCTGTCTGTATGACCGCGCTAATCTCGAGAACCATAGAATGGATTTGTATGCGGTTTTTACTATTATGATCTGCATTTATAAATATCAAATTAGTGAATCAAGTCGGGAAAAACTTTGCAGCTAAAGCACTCTCATGGAAATGCTGCGTAATCCGTTAGAGATACAAAAAAATTGTGAAGGAAAGAATTGTGTAAAATTAAATTATCTATAAAAAAGTCACTAATAGCATCTACATATCTTTAAGGATAACTTGCATCAATCATTTTTGTCTATAAAATTTCATCAAATGTATAAATAAGATATAATAAACTATCTAGCAATTTTGACCAATTCAGTATCAATCCTTATCGAATCAAACATCTTATTAACCTTAAATATTTACCTCAGATTACCTCAAATTTGTCCTTGAAGATATGACGTGTTTAAACTATACTGGGCGAAGCCGGGCCGGGTCGCTAGAATTTGTATACAATAAAATACATTACACACATTAATTATACACAAATATGCCTATTACCATACTGATACTGATATTATTAAATAAGCAGCCTTGAAAACTCACCCATAAAATAGTGCGATACTTGCATGTAGAAGAGTTTTGTAAAAAAAGCAGCTTTACAGTGTTCTAATTTTCAAATTTTCATTTTTTGAATCATGAAAATGTACTTCATTGTTTTCTTTTACTTTTATAACAAAAAAATGTACCTTTATAACATAAATATTACATGACGTACCACCAAGATACACATATGTTAACACTTTCATTTGTAAGACATTTTTTAATCTCTCAAATAGACATACAGAATGTTTATAAAATATCTCCACTGAAATAAATATACAGTTAAATATTGCATCATGTATCGTTTCACTTTATTAACTTCACAGTGTGTGGACTCATGATTGTAAAAATTGCGTGATTTATTCTTGAGAATTTGGTTATAGGGTATCAGGAAACCGTATCAACTTGGACAAGTGTCGTGCATTGGCACGTCAGGTGTCGGAGCAGCTGTCACGTTGCCACATGGACACGGGCATAAGCAGACATGAAACTTCTTGGCACTACCTGCTCACCACTCCCGTTCTCACTCAACAAGGTAAACTTTCACAAAATGCCGTGACTGGGTATACTTGACTGAAAAATTATTATTTTTCCACTGACAAATTGATTGCTAAAGATGTCACCAGATTTTTAAGAAAGAATGTGTATTAAAATTTATATGATTAATTACATAATTTATACAAATATTCAAATTGATTGAGTTTTTACAATATGAAATCGTTTTTCAAAAGCATTATGTCTTTGTCTGAAAACAATTTTTTTAATCAAATCATTGTAAGATATTTTTAAATAATTAAAATAGTTTTTTGCAATCTTGAAAATTATTTCTGATGATTATTATTTGTTTTTTTTATTTTTATGTACATATTTTCTATTCTTGCCACTGTAATTGTGTCATCTATCATCATTGCTATCCTGTGTTACTCAGGTTTCTTATATTTCTGGAGACCAGTGTAAAAATTGTTAGTGAATCTGCATTTTTACTTTTTTATTTTAATTTATATATTTTTCTCTGTACTACATTTAAATATTGTGCATTTTTAGATACACAAACATTTGCATTAATCTGTTGTTTTTAATATTTTTTGCGAATGCATGTCGTTGTTTGAATACACAAAATATTATTTAGATTTATTTTATGCGACAAAATATTTACTGATACAAAATATTACATAAAATAAACTTAAAGCGATATCTAGTACACAGGTATATTTATTTGAATAATTAATGTTTACAGCGGTATTGGTGTTTTAAAAATGCAGCTGACATTAAAAGAGAGTTATTGATGTTCTTAATTGTCCATATTTTTGTGTATATTTAAATTTTGTGATTATGTCCTTGTTTTTACAGCTATGGAGTTGGCCACCTTCGAGAGAGAAGCTCCCTACGACCATTCGGAGAAAGAGCGTTACAAGGCACTGAGACATACCTAAATTAATAAGCTGAATCATGAGAAATGTCATTAAATGATTTAAAATTCAATATAATCAACAGATAAACGTGAATTATTACGTTATTAGAGCTATGGACAAACTAACTGGAACTATGAGCAAAAATTTGTGTAGGTAAAAATGGCAAGATGTATGAAGCTCTTAATAAAATTTTCCAATGGAAATTGAAACTGACATAGAAGAAAGCTGAATAAAAATGAAAATGTATTCGCTAAGACAGATGTATTTGTAGATGAAGTATGAATACAAAGAAATAGATATTATAAGAAAGACTTTGAATGAGCGTACCCAATGTGGGGAAGATAATATTGCTTATACAGTTTGGGCATATGAAACCAGTATTTGATGAAAACGTAACCAGGTGGATAATTTTTTAGATAAGAATTGAGGGCGCAAGATGCCATGTGTGATTGCATTACAAAAAGTGTTGTTTATCGTGCAGATGGCAATGTCAGAAATATCAAAAAACCGACAATTGTCTCTGTGAATTTAAATAAAACAAAACACACACGTCAGTCAAGCGTGTGTGGCAGTTTACGGTGTCGCCACAGAAGTATTGTGGTAATGTGGCCCACCATGATCTTGCCTGTTGCTATTGGAGAGGCGTGAAGGTGTGACGTCATGTGATCTCTGCCTGTCACTGCACGGATAGTGCGACAACGTGGCACCCCTTGGTCTGCTTGCCGCAGTGGTGCGGCACTCTGCAGGTCTCCGCCTGTCGTTGCAGGAATAGCTGGATGCCGTGTGTATGAATGTTATCCATCAAATATCTTTTATTACAATAATTAATTGGCTGAAAGCTGAAATTATAGTCAAACGGTTTAAACTACTATCCAGAACATTTCAATTACGTTCTGCCCTTTAAATGTTAAAAACATACATATATTTATAACTCAATATCTTTAAGCCTTAGACAAATTATTTCTATTATTCATGCTGATGTCATGATATTTGTCTGATTCACAAACTTTAAATGTGACTGATGTTTGAAACCGGTAACTGAGTGCGTTTATTGTATAAATTTCACAAAACAGTTGTTCTTCTATTCCTTTAAGGATTTCTAATAAACAGTTTTCCTTGAATTTCACATTTTGAAATCTAAATATGTTTTTATAAATAAGATGTCTTTTCAGCTTTTTTCCAGTTTACGGCATGTCTGTAGGTTATTTTTTAAATTTCGCCACCTTTGTTGTATCTTGTTACTGGATTTTTTCTACCACTGATGACCAATGCGCTTATTTAGTTAAGTGTTTCTGTTCCTCTAAACCATCAGTAAATTGAATTTTATTTTATATATATATTTAAATTTCTTACAATTCTTTTTTATTTACATATTTTATAACAATGATATTTCTTGTGATTCAATTGTAATTATCTTTTATTCATATTAAAGAGTGAATTGTTAATTTTAAAACCATTTGATCATAAATAACTCTCAAAGAATCTCGAATATGGTATTACAAGTGTATTATTTTGAATATGTTTAATTTAAATTTGTGTCGTTCCTATTATAAAATTATCAAAAATAATTAATTACAAACGTTGCAAATTTATTTTCGCTTACAAAAAGTTGAATTATAAAATGTACATACGTATAAAAAGGTTCATGAAAATATTTATTTTACATTTGTGATTCTTGTCTTGAAGGAAAATAAAACACTGCAGTTTTGTAACTTTTTTATCAGGTACCTGCAAAAATAAGTTTTTAAGAGTTTCGAACTCGTGGAAAATTTGGACTGAACAAAGCGTACATTCCTCAGGCATTCACGTGCACATTTTTTTTTAAAAATGCTATAAGATTAAAGTAAGTGTTGTAGCTGCGCTGGAATATAATTGAATAATTTTGGGAGTTGTGATTTTAGTCAACCATTTGTCTACTTCAATAATCTTTTTGCTACATGACTGATATGAGCGGGACATTCCAAATTTATGTAGATGTTCCAATTATCCTTAGGCTTCCACTTTGTTTCAGAATCTTCTGGTTTGTGTCTTCTAAGGTATTATGCCGTGTTTTTATATCCTTTCTTGCTGACGTTTCCGATCCCATTGCAGGGTCCGTCATCAGGGCTGATGTGTTGATAATAATGAGATAGCGATAATCAACACATAAGCCCTGATGATGGACCCTGCAATGGGATCTGAAACGTTGGCCAGAAAGGTCATAAAAACACGGCATAAAACCCCAGAAGACACAAAACAAAAAGTTCCAATTATTGTCGTCGACATGTATTAGTGATAATAGATATTCATATTGCCCACCAACACCATCAAATAAGTTCTCAGGTTTTCATTTTCATTCGGAAACATCTGAGCAATTTCGTGGAGCGTTATGGAGGGATAACGCAATTTTCAAATGTTTTGGAACATCAAGAAATACGGTAACCCTTAGAAATAAACTGAAAAATAATAAGATTATTTTTATAACTTGCAACAATGAAATATTTCTGTAAAAAAAAAAACTATGTTCAGTCAAGATAAGTGAATGGGTTTACACTCACATTATTTTAATTAGTGTAATTTGAAGATTATAAATTAATTTTATTATTTTGATCTCGTAAATTATCATTTAAGACTGGTGCTTCGATATGTATTTAGGGATTTAACTTTAAATTATTAGTTTAACCTCACCTGAAAAATATTCAAACACTTTTATATTTATATGATAAAATAAATTTTATGTATTATGGTTAATTAATGTCTACTTTCAAACTGACTATCAATTTAGTACATCATTTCTCATCTGTTCTGCATATTGCAGGATTCACTTTCTCTCTTGCCTAAATTTTTATATATATTTTACAAAATATTATTTTATTTAAATGGAGATACACGTAGCTGGTATCCGGACCCCTTTTTCCACCCCTCGTGGATATAGACCTCTTTGTGTAAGCCGTCTGTACGAAGCACATTGTTTCGTTGTGTTTGTGTTTGGTGTTTATACCCGTAAACACCAACACAACGCAACAATGTGCGTTGTACACAAGGCTTATACACACTAATTCGATTGTCTTTCTTAAATGAAAAGATGCATATTAAATAAATTTACCTTTTTACTCACATTTAAAGTTATCCAAACTTAATGTCCAAACTTAAATTCTTGCCATCATAAGCGTGATTTAACGTTTATTGTTAAGTTTTTAGAAATCTAAAAATCTACTTTATTTTATATTCACCCTGTGCCACCAGGCACAGTGATTTCTCACTGTAGGTGATTCCAAAATTATGTTATGTTATTTTTCTTAATTATTATTTTTTAATAAAAGTAATCTTCTATTTAAGCGGATCTTCAATTATTTCTTTTTCTATTTTCTGAATTGAAATGAAATGCAACTAAAGATTTAAAAGTGTTCACGAAATTCGATTTAATGTATCTAATTTCTTGCCCAGGATCAAATCAATTTTAATTTAATAAATGTCCCCCTAAATCCTTCCCATAAAAATTTAGGTATAGTAACAATATTGGTCATTGGGAATCAAAAACCAGCATCATGTATTCTCCATAAATAATATCTGTCTTTAAGAATTTTACACATTTCTAATTTATTATAATATTATTAAATATACTCTATATGATTCTTAATTTATTATTTTCAGTTTCAGTTATGCAACATTATTATTTTTTGTGATACGAAGTAAGTTGTATATTAAACATACTTTGAATGATTTACAAACAATGACAAAATGTAAAATCAATTGTTAATTTATACATATTCATCCTTATTTGTACATATTCCAATAATGTGATTTATTTAATATACATACTACTGTATTTTAATTAAATATTAGTTATTGAAAGTTTTATACCACTTAAAAAGAATCAGATGATACATAAAATTATTTTTAACTTTTTAATAATATGGGATTCGTAATTTTTATTCTATAATCTAAAACCCACAACGATGCGGACATTTTTGTTAATACCAGTCAAAAATTTTTTGATTAATTTTGTTACTTCCCCATTGATTTATTCATTAATAAGACCAAGTACTTTTTTGTATTACTAAATGTGTTTTTTGTTTTTGGAATATTTTTTTCTTTTACATATTATATAACAAATAAAATTAACTTTTTTTTTACCCCAATTTTTTGTGGGATTTTTAGATCAATGCTTTATATTGTTGTTATTTTAGAACTGTATTGTATTTACAAAACCTTTCAAAACTAAAATTTTCAACTAAAATTCATGTTCACTAATTAATTGTATGATCTGTATGAATATGTAATTGTTTGTGTTTCTGGATCTATGAATTTGGTCAAGGATTAGAATCTTCACATTGTATTGTCAAGTAAACTTGCCCCCACACTATAGACAAACTAATTAATTAATACAAAAAACCCTTTTTCGTATGCAATATAATTACCGTACTAAGCGTTGGTTGTATCAACTTGGATTATATGTCTGTAGTTGGTACACTGAAAAGCTCGTTTAAGCCCTTGCGTGATTTTAATATGCATTATTGAAATCATTTTTATCCAATGTTTCGGTATTGTAGTGTCAGAATGTACAATATTATGTAGGATACGACAGATTTGCTGATTTTATTTTATATCCTTAACAAGAAAAGTAGTTTACTTAGATCTTGAACTTTTCCATTAGGCATTGTTGACAAAATATTTGTTTTTTACATCTCATTTTGATAACTTTACATTTATAAGCCGCAGGATAGATGAAAAGGTGGATAGATGTTGTATCCGGGAACTGTTTCTTGGATTGTGAACAGGGGTGAAAAATTGACTTTGATGACACATGTCAAAAATCACGCACAGTTTAAATCAACCGTAATCCAAGTTGACATAACTTGCCCTAAGGGGTACGGGTATGGGGTACATAACCTGCATATATATTTTATGTTGATAAACAAACGTTAAAATTAAAACTAAAACATAGTATTTGTGTTTCTCAGTACAGAAAGATGGGATAAAAGGAGAGAGGTAGTGTTTAATATCATTTTTATAATTTTGTTTTATTTACCTTGCAATTTAACAATTATTTCAGACATTTTTATTAAATTATTAAATTTTTAATCATAATTCCTGACCTGGTAAAATATTCTTAACTGTAGTGCCATTACGACACGCTTGTTGATCTTGCGGTAAGACACTTACCCGGTGATGGAATGGTAAATTTGCCCTGGGAAATCAGCAGAATGAAGTCCAGAAATTGTTCTCTCCTTGAATGCCAATTTGAAGTCCATGCAGATAGGCCAACACTTTTTTCGTCACGCTTTTTATTTCAGTTTTTCCCCCAGTCTACCATAGAAAATCATGTTCGAATGCTATATGCTGATGGTCAAAGAATGTCAATTTTACTTAAGCAAAATATATATCTTAGTATTCAATTGTTTCTCTTAACTAAAATCAAAAATATATATCTTAGTATTCAATTGTTTCTCTTAACTAAAATCAAAGCATACTATGTGCAGTATGTGTTGTGAGTTTGATGTTCACAGCTATAATTATTAAATGTATTGATCAGTGTTTCAGTGTGCATCGTAATCTCCCATATTGTTAATTTAGTTACTATATGTGTGCGTCATCATCAACAGTGCTGTGAATTAGATAAATAAGTGAGTTATTCATTTTATTCTCCATGAATAATGATGTCCACACTGACAATTATAAATCTACAAAAAAAATGGTTAGGTTAGTAGACGTTTTGAAACATGTGAACGTGACATGATCAATTTTACATAAATTTATAATTTTTCATTGGATTTTCCCAGTAAGAATTTTACAATTTTATTTTTTTAGTTCTTTTAAGATTTTCAAACATCAATATTTCATTTGTGTGTTGACCGGTGAGTCTTAAATGCTTCTCAAATTTTTTGTTACTTATCATTTTTAGAGTGAGATACAACTGTACTAACTTATCTGATTAATTTAACATTGATGTATATTTTCTTGTAAATATTTTAATGATTAGATAATAATATGTCATTATCAATATTTAAAAATTCTGGTAAGTTCGTATTCTCAATGGATAAAGACATAGATCATTTTACTACTATAGTTAAATGTATGTTATTATGTTGTCAAATCCTAAATCATCAAAGTATCCATTACTATAACATTCCTTGCTTCTATGTTCCTTTAATGTACTTAAACTACTGATCACTATTTCATTGACGTGATGATTTCATTATATGTTTTGAACTGCAAAAAGATTTTTTCATATGTGAAAAAGTCAAATTGTTTTATGCTTCGACATTAGAGTGTGATAGGAGATAATCTTTCTTTATTACTCTTTCAAAAACTTTTTGATTATGTTATTTTGTGTACGTTTAAATCCAAAAAATAATAATTCTTGAATAATTTTATTAATTTCCATTTATCACACATGAAAAAATCAGATTGTAAAAAATGATTGAAACATAGATGAAATTATTATAATATTTGGTGTATATAATTAAATTACATGTTTAACTATGTGAATGAATATTGTACCTTCTGATTAATTTAAAAAATATATCCATGATAATTTTAAAATGTTTTTTTTTTACTTTGTACAATTTCTAGTGATGCAACGAATACTACTTTCACCAATACGAATATCAAGCCTACTATTCGGCGAATATGTACTAATAATCCAAGGTAATAAATAATACACCACCTTTTCTTTTTTTACCTTCTTCTTACTAAGAGATTTAATAATTAAAATTTACCACTGTCAAATTTTTGTTCAAAAAGCATAACATTTCTTTTATCCATTTGTGCATTCCCAGAGGTCGAAAATAAATATTCTCGGTGCTCCGCAATTTTCAACACTTGATTTCTAACATTTTCGTATATTTATTAAATTTTCAACTAGTTTTTATTTTCCTTTATTATTTTTTATAGATCGCCATTTTAATAGTGTCACCGACTTGAAAAAGAATTTCGTAATATGATCATGCTATGGATAAAAGCCATATTATGCCATTTTCTATTGCACCTCAAAAAATACCATTTATGTGTATACAAAATATAACGGAGCTAGTTCACAATACTACAGGTGTATTCCTGCCTTGATTATGAGTCGAAAATGTTCAAGAAACCATGACCCAAGCAATGCTAATAGCAGAGGTGTGTAGCGGGAACATTGAAGCGTGACTTTTACAGAACCATATATTTTGAAAAAAATATATGTTGTAATATAACATCATATTCTGTCAAACAAATATTTCAAACTTTTTTCTAAAATATATATTAACATATCGACGGCTCCTACGTATAATATCGTAACCCACAAATCGACGATTTTGAGTATTTTGTGTATTTCAAAGGGTGTTTAATTATATCTCTAATTCCAAGAAAGAAAAAAAGTTTTTTTCAATTCCAAGAAAGAAAAAAATATATAATGACTTATTATTACTGTCTGCGATTGTGAGATTAATATTCCTTTGTAATTATTATTGATAACTGGTTATCTATAAACTAGAAACTAATCTTTCAACAGTTAAATATCAGATACCGATCATTGTTACAATCGAATACCAATCACGTTAAAAAAAAACAGTTTAGCCTACTTGTTATCTCCCTCTTTTGCGTGATAAATCACACAAGTATTTTTCTCAAGTGATATGTTTTATATGGTATACATACAATATGTATATAATTATTTTATGTTAACTCCAGTTTTGGTAAAAATTATCCATTTGGTAAAAACTGAGTAATCACTACCCTTGTATACCCAGAGATTGCTCATTTAGATTAATACATCACTTTGAAGTGTGGTATGTACTTTTAAACTTAGTAATATATGTTAAGTTTTGAGCATTAAAGATACTATTCTCGCTTCCAATTAATATATTTATTATTCTACCTAGCCAAAGTTGACGGTATATGTGTATGCGTATCTAAATAACCATACATATTAAGAATTTAAATTTGTTTTTAAAAATGCGTAGATGTAATTTTTTCTTTAAGTGTATGTGCTGGCATTGGCAGGCGCACAAATACCCAAGGAAAAGTTTTTTAAAATTTATTTTTAACGTAATATCCATACATTCACTTCAATATTAATACTTCCATCTTCTTTGTATGCATGAATTGGGTAAGTATAATGTTATCACAGTCCATTTGTACTCAAGGAAAGGAGAAAATATGAAAATTATAACATTTCTCATTCCTACCCAATTACTCAAAAATAGCTAATTTAGTTTTATAGTTTTAATCTTTTATTAAAAGTATACCGGTCTCATGTACAAGTACATACATTATACTTAAAACAGTCTGAAAAATATTTTTTGCACAAGGAAATAAAATTAACCATAAATATTAAATCAGTACAAGTTCTTTATATATTATTCAACCAACAATAAATAATTCCAAGTAAATTCCTACTATAGAATACTTTATTTCTTTACAAGTTTACACAAAATGCTTTTAATTGTTCAATATGGCTTTTTATCACCAAATCACATACTTACATATTTCTCACATTGTACAGAGTATCGATAACACAGTTAAACAATTGTTTATAATTTTTGACAGAAATTAATTACATTGGTATGGATTTGAATATATGAAGTCAAAGACAAAACTATATGAGGGGTACAAAAGCAAATGGAGCAACATCTCACATATATCGCAATATCGCACTGCTCAAGGGAATATTTCTGGAATATATGAGACCGATTTCTAATAGGAAATAGGTTTTTAAAAATAATGGTCACTTTAGTTTTCCTTTTGTATAAATAATATTCAACTTCTAAATATAGATTTTGCTGTGTTTGCTACCAGATAGAAGACATTTCTGTTTTTGCTATTTATATAATTGGATATTACTGTTCTTGATATGTTTCAATCTAAAATCAACATTGTCTCTCATTTTAGTATGAAGCTATTTTTTAAAGAGTTAAGGTTATTATTACAGTCATTAGACATATTTAACTGTAAATAGTTGCGGATATTTTATACGAACCGTATGTTTTTCCGAGAAACGATTCTCGACGTTTCGTTGAATGCTTATTCAAAGTCATCAGGACAGTACATATTGCACACTGGCGACCTCTATTGTAGAAGAAGTGAACACTCCACAACAAAGTGCACATAATTTGCTACCTCGAAAGCTGTAATCAGTCCGCCCTATACCTCTGCCGGTAAAGGTCATCCTGCTGATGACATTGAATAGCATTCAACGAAACGTCGAGAATCGTTTCTCGGAAAAACATATGATTAGTATAAAATATGCGCAACTATTTATAGTTAAAAAAAGCTGTTTTTTGTTACGTGACTTGTTCTTGGGTACCTGACGTATCCTTGGGGGTTGATTGGTTGAAGTGGATATTGCTGCCTTTGCTTTTAATATTGATTTGTAAATATTATGGAACGGAAATCATGGAAAGGATTATCGCTATATTTCCTATAAAATCTCGAAATTTAGTACATTCTACATTAATTATCATCGGTGGCTACATTCAAAACATTTTTAATTTTTTGGATATTGCTGCCTTTAGTTTTATACCCGTCGTAAGACAATATGGTAAGACAATATTTTCGATAATTATAAAAAAATCAAATATCATAGAATAGCGATGCATCATCAGAAAATATGCCATTCAGTAGTATGTATCAGTTTAGTAAATGACTGCTAAAAATAACATTGATACACAAGGATAGCTTCAAAATAGACACACATGTACAATCTCCTCATTCATTTTTTATTATTATCAAGTCGCGAAAGGACGGTGGGTGCAAAACAGATTGAAGAAATTCTGTCCTGATAGATAGGAAGGCGGTGGAAAATGCAAAGGTTGGGCTTGTAATTGATTAAAAATGTTCCTTTAAGTTTCTCATATATTACAAAATTGGCCATATTATAATAATAATATTTCTTACAAATGAATAAAGAATGCAGTTTTAATTATCGATTAATCTGTATATAAATGTGGGATCAAGATTTATTTCTTAATACAAATAAAAAAATATTATTCCGATGAAAAAAGCTGTCTTATTTTCTCATCATAAAAAAATACTTTTTCAATTCTTTCTTAATATGTATTGAAATGTTTACAGATTTATCAGTTGTATTGTTCTCAATTATGTACACATTTTTTTAAGATTAAACTAATTTGAATGACATTTATTCACTCGTGTCCAACATGCATACCTGTACTTAACCACAATAATGTTTAGATATTACCAAGTATCACAATGTAATATTTAAGCATACGTCAAATAATCCTTAGATCACTGATATATAATATTATAATATGTATACATATATGCAATGTACCAACCGTGAGGTTAGTAAATGTATAAGAAATATCTTTTGTATATATTTATACACCACGTATTTGATAATAATCTCAAGTAATTTTCTGCCTTCGCACGAGCCCTTCATCAGCACATGAGAGCAGACTTCAGCCACTGGAAAGACACAAAAATCTAATAAATAATGTGTTACTTAAAATGTTTATTAGAATGCGACCACTATTTATTGGCGTGCGAGGGAAGGCGTCCCTGTCGCATAACAGAAGTTGCCAGGGTGTAAATTTCTTACATAATACATAATGTACAGAATGTCCGGTGACCGGTATCGTAGCCTTTAACAGAAATTTGGTCGGGCAGCAATAAAGAAGTAAACTACAAGCCATAATGGCGGTCGTTCTATCTGTCAAATTGTCAGACAGTAATATCGGTCCATTATTTGCTTTTTCAGCTTCGCAAAACTTTAATACTTCATTGTCAACTGTTCTTGCACCATCCCGGACTGTTTAGGATGTTTTGGATATTCAGTGTATATTGGTAATCAAGATGTCACAGCTCCCGAGCAAATACAAAATTGTACTGAATGACAGGGTGAGGGGTTACCGCTGGGTGCGGGCGGGGCGGATTTTAGTTCCAAAGTCGCCATACGCCAAGTTACGTTGGTCAAGCAATAACGTGTTACAAAATGTTGAATTCATTAGGTAAAATAAGTTTAAAAATGAATTTATTGGGTGATATAAGTTAAAGGACAATAGTACATTTGTATTAATTGATTTTAATCTTTTGAAAGCTTTTCTTAAGCAGTAGTACGGTGAAATGTTGTTCAAATCAAGTTAGGCAAATTAACAAAAAATTCTCACCTCGGACAGGGTCAGCTTTATACTCCCGTTTTGCTGTGGGTCTTTTGATTGAAACATAGCTGCAAATAAACAAAATGTTTTGTAATGAATGTCATTTCTTTATTATTATTGATTTCAGAGTTGCATTTTGTTATTTTATTTAGCAAAAATAATATTATATTATTATTTATTGAATAATCAATATATTTAGCTATTTCTTTTTGATTTTGAATAGTGGTGAACTAAATGACGCATATCCGCAGATAATTTTTTTTGGTAAAAACATGCAGAGAGTAATAATAAATCAGTGCTTCATTACAGTTTGTGAACAGAATAAATTAAACCAACTGGTATATCGATTCATATTGCTATTTCCTATTTGTGAAACCAAAATTTTTTGTATGATTTTGTATGCACAATTTTCAAATAGAAAAATAATGCAAATATTATATGAATTTAATAAAAAATTATTACCAAAAGCGACATGTAGATGCAAAATTGCTAAAACGAAGTCTCCAAATCTTAGAGTTCCATCCTTTCGCATATATCTCAGGACCAATGTTGAAAGGACATCAATGCTGACTTGGTATCCGAGCTCTAATATAGCGTCTCTCAATCTCTCCGCCCTGAGAACGCCAGTTTTTTCTTTCGTGTGGTTCTTAAAGGCTGTCTGCCAGTGTTTCAAACTGCACATCAGATCTTTGAAGTCCACAAACTTCAATCTTCCACTTCCCGTACTCTGTATTTGGCTATAGTTAAGGAATCGTTAATTTTGTTAACACAATAAAAATTCAAGGGACCCAAAAAAACATGAACCCTGTTAATTCGAAATCGAAGGTAGAGTTGAAATTCGCCAAAAATAGTAAATCTCGTGAAAAAAGACATTATTTTCGTGAAAAGTATCTGTTTTTTCATATTTCAAGACATTATTTCGAAAACGCAATATTTATTGTGCTAATACAAAGATCGCCACATTTCTATTACTAAAATATCCGAAATTTACATTTTTTTTTTCTCACTTTTAAATCGAATTATGTGAATTTAAATATATTATTAATTCATGGTGCCCGGGGCTAAAAATTATTTTAAATTACAAATTACCGAGGTTTTCGAATTATTGGGTTTAATTTGCTATGAACTTAATATAACATTTTGGGTCGTGTGGGTTTGAAAATTTTCAAATTATGGGGGCTTGATAAATGGAGTTTTACTGTATAATGTGCAATATATAAAATACACCAAAGAATTTGGATGGAAGATATTTCTACAATAAAGTTTTACATTGGTGGGGTAGTATTTAATGAAGTCCTGGGAGTGCTAAAGTATAGTAAAAAAGTATAATAAAAATATAATAAGTGCTAAAAAAGTATACCTTGATTGAAAAAGAAATGTACAATGTACACGTAGAACACCCTTCACAAAAATATTTTTATTTTCAAACTAGAAAGGCTTTGAAAAATATTCTTGATTAAGTGATGTACCAGGATGATGCTAGAATCCTCAAGTGCGTGATCACTAAACGAGTGTCATACGACTAGACCAGTAAAGGCAAAGGCGACAAGCCAGCCATCACCAATACTCGTTACCAAAAAAAGTCGATTGTGGTTGATGCCTCGTTTGTAAATACGTCCTTAGCCCAACAAATGCCAAAGGGCCATACACAAATATATAGCCGCACCAGCAGAGCTAGGTTAGGTTAGGTTATCTTTGAAATTTTGACCCGTCGAGCTCAAAAGGCTACCACCATTACTGCGCTAGACCAAACAAGTCTAGTTCGACCTAAAGGCTGGATGTACCAATTGTACCGTAAAATCTTAAAAAATAGTTAAATTGTTAAAAGGATACATCTAATGCAAGAACAACCTGTCTGCAAACTTCAATAGATGCGCAACTTTTGATATAATCGTTTGGTAAGCAAGCATCTAATAATTCTTGCAGTTCAAAGGCGTTCACTGTTCTGTGTTCATCAGCTAATTGGAGAAATACCGCTTCATATTGAAGAAAACTTTTGGTGTCCACTTGAGACGGCGCTTTAATCACAGCAGACTTCAGCACCAGGGGGTTGATATCCAAAAGTCTTAGTTTCAAGGTTTCTGTAGAATATACCCTTAACGTGAATCCAGATTCTTCGCCGGGTTCGAACGTGGTGGGTAAAATTACATAAGACCCGTCTTCCAACTGACACCTGTGGCTCACTTGCCGACTATTTGTGTATTGTGAATTTGCTACAGATTTATTTTTTTTGAAGTAAGGTTTGTGAATTGTTTCTGTGCAGTTTTTTGGTAATGAGTAAGCACTAAACCCTATTACTTTTGGTTCCATTATACTGTGTTGATTTAAGGATATGACTACCTCTTCGCTTTCAGTTAGGGTCAATTGGATCTGAGGGTTTATGTGAAAAGTATCTGGAATCAAACAAATTTTTATTAAAATTCAGCAATCACTCCGATTATTAATTAATTATAACACAAAATGTGCTGATGAAAATGAAGTGCAAATAGTGTACAATGTATATTGTAGTTAGTAAATAAAATATCTCAGAAAACTCAAACCAGAAGATTAAAAATACATTCCCTTTGATTCAAGTCACATTTAATTATCGAAATCGAAGTTACTGTAGAGATAATCCAACGTTTTACAGAAAATAAGTCAGAAATGTTGAAAAATAAAATGCCACGTTTGATGTCGCTTATCTCTGACATTTTACCTAAAGTGTAAAGAGTTTATTCTATTCAAAATTGAAGGATTCTTCCTTCTGTGCTCTGACTCCCTCGAAATTTTTGCTACCAGATACGAGACACCCTGAATATATTGAGTAGGTATATTATAAAAACATATATAATATTATTATTTTGTTTAAAACGATTAGAGAAAAATTACTATGGTTCATTTTACTAATGATAATAAAGACTTTTGTTAATTTACTAAAGATAATTATAACCAGAAATTCCTGCCAGGCCATGGTTTTCAGAAATGAAAGTGAATAAGTTCGAGGCTTCCTCTATCTGCCGTATGCGAATAGGACACTGTTGCATGAACAGCCATCTTTCTAAAATCCGCATTCGGGACTCTCCTATGTGTGAATGCCGGATGGACGTCGAACATTTAGATCACATATTTTTTGGATGACCCATCAATGACTGTTACTCAAATTTTATTCAACATCTTTCTTAATAAAATATTCCATTCCCCATCAGCATCCCAACCCTCTTATCTTCCAACGATCAAATCACTTTAAAATATCTAACAAGATTCCTACAAGCTAACAGTATAAATCTATAAAAAATAAATAAACTAACATTATGTACCCCACATCCTTTTCCATTACTAATAGAATTTAATCATCCACACAGAATAATGTTTATCCCAAAATGAATCGGTTACAATTTAAATTTCCAAAATAAAAGAGGGAAAAAACACAACCATCACACCCAATGCCAACGAAGTAACACTCTTGTTTTGTGGCAAGAACACCCCATAGGGGTGAAACGCCAGGAAAGAAGAAGACGACTTCTTATAAATTTACTAATAATAAAATTTATTCAGTTATTTCCATTTAAAAGAGATAAATTTCTGATTACCTGGGTTGTTTCTACACCCTCCAGCAGACACACCCTTCCTCCAAGCGCCCTGATACAATTTCAATTGCCACGTATTTTTATTTTGCAGTGACGGCTCGTCTCTGCTTGTATCTTTATCTAAGTGTACAACTTCTAGATGGGTGAAGGTCTTGATGAAATCTGAATACGAAATCCAGAACTCTCCTTCGGCTTTGTAATTAAATCCGATCCTTGCCTTTTCATCGGGAGTGACTGAATCCCATTCTGTTGACTTGTGAGACCACTGCCCCACATATTCTTCGCTTGGTCCCAGTGGGTTGCGTAATTTTATTAAATGCACAGATTCACCATTAAATGTTTCTACCTGTTTTTGTTTTAAAAAAATTGTTTAATAATATTTAATACAATATTTTATAAATATGAAAATTTATTAACTGAAGACCCCTTGGCAAGAAGTTGTTAACTAACATTCAAGTCATTTTGAGATAATTAGACATTTGCATTTCGCCTTTGAAAAATGTTCTATTGCTAATGTATGTTTTATTGCTAATTCAAGATTAATTTTTATTGATTTATGTCACTAAAATATCAAAAAAGTATTTAAAAAGTAAAAAAAATGCATTTATGCACAAAAAAAAATACACTTATTTTCCCTCAAAAAATGTAGTTAATAACCATTTTTTCGCCTCTGTAACTCATTTTTAATAGAATACCTAACAACTTTTGGTAAAACACGAACATCAAACAACCCTTCAAACGCTATCCGTTTTTACCATCCATTATCCAAAATTACAAAATACCTGGCATGTTAATTAATAATGCAAAACATGGTATGTACCATTTAAAATTTTTGAAAAATAATATATAAGTACATATTATAATAGTCTTCAAATAAAAACAAATATATGATAGTACTGCCAAAGTAAAATTTATATTAACCATAAATATGTATTCCAATCAAATTAAAAGGCGTGTTAATTTCAGAATGATGGCATGAACATGTTATTATTGAAGATAACATGTTCTTCCCATTAATAACTGATTTGATTTTTATGAAAAAGTGTAGTTAACATGTTCATCCCTATGATTTGAACGTGTTCTAATTATTTTTCAGTTCTGAACTTATTTCTAATGGAAAGAGCGTACAATATTTAGTTTAACTCATTTTTGACAAAAATGTTAGTTAACAACTTCTTGCCATGGGGTCTTCAAATGTACAAATACATGTGAGTGATTATTTTTTTTTATGTATATTAAACCATCATTATTATCAACATAATAATTTGTGCACAACATTTTATTCCACTTATTTGAGTTATATAAGCCTAAGCGCTTTCGATGGGCACAACCATCATCTTCAGAGGCAATATTAGAAGTAATTAACTAATAGATGCCACTCTTATCCACCCGCAGGACAATGTGGTAGAGATATAGGCACAAGAATAAAAGAACATCTAAGAGCATTCAGAGGACTATCCGGATACTCTGAGATGGCGGACCATGTATTGAACATGATTACTTGTTTGATCAAAATAATATTAGGGTCCATTATCTAGAGGCGAAGGGTCGTAAACTGGATGTTATAGAAGTACTAGAAATTAATAAAGCAATCAAAAATAAAAATAACCTCATAAACATTCAAACACCTGCATCATCCCCATTATTAAAATAAGTATTATTGTATGTAAAAATTAATTACTGTTGTGTAATAAGTAATTACCCCTCCCCCCCACCCGTCCACACTTTATTTTTGACTGATATTGCCTATATATCGCCTCTGAAGATGATGGTTGTGCCCATCGAAAGTGCTTAGGCTTATATAACTCAAATAAGTGGAATAAAGCGTTGTGTATAAATTATTGTGTTAATCCTGAACTTCCACTCTGTAAATGAAACAACGCTTAATTTACATCATTATTATCATCATCAGTATTGGTAACATGCATAAATTGAAAAATTAACGATTTAAAACAAATGATACAGAATCTCTTTGAGCGTCATTTTTATGCAGAAAAAAATGAGATTTTGCATGAAACTTACCGCACATAAAATTATTTTATTAATAAATTTTTATATTAATGATGGGTTTGGCGTTAACATTATTTTATACTTCACCTGTCGACAAGAGATTCTGATACTCTCGAAACTCGAGTACTAAAATATGAAAATATAATTAAACTCAAGTAAAGATGTAGTTTAAGTTTTACACCTTTTTAATGATGATAAAAAAATTAATCTACGTTATCGATTCTGATAAATAATGACCAATTTCAATAGTCGGTTCTACATGAAATTATTTAAATAACTATTACTATATAACTGCAATCATCTAAAACAATTAGTACCATGTCTAACGTGCTTTTGGCTTAAGCTTTTGCTTAAGGTTAAGTAAAAAAGTTTCAATTTGTGTCTAAGAAAATTTTTTGTTACACCCACATAAAAAATATTGCAAATTTCTTAATGCAAACTTACTCTTTCTGCAGCATATAATCTATAGTTACATCCGAGTTGAATACCATTGGCTAGTTTTTCTGGTTGACTTCGAACCTGTAGAAAGAGATTAGTGTTATGAATATGCTTTAAGATGTTTTCTTAAGAAATTCGATGCAACGCTTATGAAAACAGTTCCTCTGATAATACACATTATTGACATATTGTTGATTCTTTGCTGCTTGTATTGCGTGCAGTTAAATAATTAAGATTTCCTGAAGAACTTTTTTATTTATAGTCAAATAGTCCCGAAAAGGACTTGTACACTCCCCACATTTTGAATAGACAACTCTATTCATTCTCAAGGACCTTCTATCTTGAATCCTGCCCAAAACTGGACGAGTAAACCTGACTGTTCGGGGCAAGAGCCAGGATGAAAGTGAGTTAAAAATCTTAGTAAGTGTTTGAAATTATTGATTTATTTATTTAATAACGTACTTTGTGAACAAGTAATTGGGTTTTCTATTATTGTTGGATTTTGTGGGTTAAATGTCAAAAGTGGGTTTTTTCCAGGAATTGCAGTATTTCAGAGATTTTGATCAATTTCTTTCCAAGAAATTTTTTATGATACATGCAAAGTTAGATTATTAAATTATAAAAATGGTTTTATAATTTAATAATATAATAAAATATTTAAAAAATCCCTCAAGGGATTTTTTAATATTTTCTTAATTAATTTTACTAATATCTTGATATTATTATAAAGGTAAATAAATATTGTTAGAATTCTAAAATAATAAATTTAATGTAATCTTTTAGTAGAGCTGGAGAGGCTCAATAGAATAAAGTTCATAGAATGCGACCATTATAAATTGGCGTGCGAGGAGGGCGTCCCTGTCGCGTAACAGTAGTTGCCAGGGTATAAATTTATTACACAATACATAATGTACAGAATGTCCGGTGACCGGTGTCGTAGCCTTTAACAGAAATTTGTTCGGGCAGCACTAAAGAAACCAAGCCGTAATGGCGGCCGTTCTATCTGTCAAACTGTCAGACGGTAATATCGGTCCATTATTTGCTTTTTCAGCTTCGCAAAACTTTAATAATTCATTGGCAATTGTTCTTGCACCATCCCGGACTGTTTAGGATGTTTTGGACATAATAATTCAGTGTACATTGGTAATCAAGATGTCACAGCTCCCGAGCAAATACAAAATTGTACTGAATAACAGGGCGAGGGGTTACCGCCGGGTGCGGGCGGGGCGGGTTTTAGTTCCAAAGTCGCCGCACGCCAAGTTATAGTGGTCAAGCAATAATGGCTGCTATAGTACATACCGTTTGCGAAGGGTTCTGCACAGTACAGGTGATAATACTCGTCATCTCCAATAGTTTGTTTAGCAATTTACCACCGTTAGTTGGATCTTGGCGGACCATTATACTTTCAGTGATCCCTCCAGTCAAGTCTGCTAGTCCATCCAGCAGGGTTCCGTACTTTAGGGCCTCGTACGATCCATGCAGCCTTAAAAAATATTTAACAAATATATTACAAAATAAAGACCCGATTAGCCTATTAGCTATTTGTTGCGTAATTACAAATCTGATTTCAAAGCGAGCAGCTCGCAAAGTCTTGCAATTTAACTAATTATTCACATCCTTTTGGACTGGCACTTTTATTTGAATTTTATTTTTATTCTTAAGTTATTTTAAAGTATTTGTGAAGCCGAACCCGGAATTTTCATTTTCGGTGCCAAATTCGTATGTTATTAAGTGCTATATCAATTATTTTCGGTTTTTTTGCTGGCAAAGAACTGGTTAAAACTTTCAATGATTTATAAAAATTCGTTTTTATAAGAATTTATTATAGTCACATTGAAAAAAGTGAAACATTGTTTAGATTACTTGGCATAAGCTTTCTCGAGTAGCCCCGGCCAATATTGGTCGGAGTTGGCGCAATGTAGAAAGGCCAGCTTCCCATTGACGGTGGGCAGCCGGTCGTCCACCAGGACTTCGAGCCACTCTCCGCACCACCAAAGCCGGAACCGGAATACGCCGCTGTAGGTTTCCTCAAAACGCTGGTCCGCTGGAACCACGCGGTAGAAGAGACCTTTGCTGAGGTAGAGCACGCCCAGGCAGGACACGAACCAGCGGTCGCCTATAAGAAAAAAATGCTCGACACACGTGATCAAGTTAAACAAGTGATATATGAAGCAAAATAAATGTGACGCTAATGTCATGTTTCAAAGAGACGCTCATATGGACACCATCCTTAAGTGTATACATGCGACGCTAATTTTAATCACTTATTTCAACGGTTTTCACCTTTTAAAATAATATAGATCTTATATCTAGATAACACAGTGAATGTTACTTGCACACGTTACATGTATACATGCATATTTATATATACAGACACATGCATACAAATTATATATATACACACAAATATGCTTGCATACGCTTTTAATAATAATAATAATAAACTCAAAAGTAGATATATGAGAAAATCATATAATTTAATTAAATATCGCACACCTAGAACGGTGGAATAATCACTAGGCAGATACCGGTATCGACTCAATTTCACACAGAGAATATCTGTTAATGAACTAATTTGGTTAAATATGACACTTATTAGATAATATGTGACGCTGATTTGTTAACATGTGACTCTCACATGTTTGGGAAAAATTTTAGTAAGAAGAGTCTGTATTCTAATAAACTATTGCAGTCTTCGAAAAAAAAATTCATACCATTTCCATTTATTGTATTTCATCATCCAGCATATAAATTTTAAATCAAATTTATTAATCAATTAGAAAGACATACAGAAAAATCAAATCCACGAAAAAATATTTGACTGCTACCGGGATTCGAACCACGGGTCTCCTCCTATCCGGGGCAGGCGCGTTATGAATTACGCTATAGCCGCCTTGTACATTTCCGTGAATATATGGACCTTATCTGTAAGTCTCATTTACTAATTGATTAACATATATTATCCATTTTTAGAACAATCCACTTTTTATGATACGGTAGGCACAAATTACTTTGTGTAACTGCCGCTAGGGGATATTTTCTAATGAAATATAAGACGTGAGCTACAAAAAATATTCATATTTTTATTTTATTAATACAAGTGTTTTCCATCGTGTTCATATTGCGATAAATAAAACAATATTAGTAATAGTTTAAACCCGTTTTTATTATTTATGATTTTAGATTATTTTAAGTATACACCAGGCCAGACAAGAAATATTGGAGACCGGTAATCTGGTAGCTTCGGGATCTCTCTAAATATGTTCAAAATTTTACATTATACAGGGTGTACCAGAGCTAGCAGCAGTAACTTGGCCGGTAAATTCCTGTCTGTATTACGAGTCTAAAATGTTCAAGCAACCATGGCCTAATATCAATAGTTAAGAAGATATGCGACATCAAAGTTTGCATTTTTTTTTCAATATTTCTGACTTATTTTTTACAAAACGTTGAAGTATCATTACAGTAATCTACATCGACTACGAAAATTCGTTTTAATAAAAGTTAAATAAAATAATAAAAACCCTGACAAAATTCCAATTGGAATGTTTTCCTATCATTTTATTTGACTTGTATTAAGGGGAGTGAATTTTTCATGCGAGAAGATGTATGAATGTGGATGAGGCGAGATTTGTATGTCAGGACAGAAGAGTGCGGCGCTCTATCCTCCCTGCCTACCCCCACGGGGAAACGGCGTGATGGTAAGTTAGTTGGTTAGTAATAATAAAATGGCAATAATAAAAATAAAAAAAATCTTCGTGTCAGGTGCGATAAATTATATCAATTTGTCGAGGAATGAAATTAGTAATTTCCTGATCCGAATAGCGAGAGCCGCGCCCAGACGCACATGTATACTTTATAGAAAGCTGTTGCGGACATAGATACACGGAGATTAGGAATTACCTCATTCGGTAAGAGGAAGACTTGCGTAAAAAATGCCGCTTGCTCGAAAGTTTGTGGGTTACCAGCCGCGCGCGCCATCTGGTCGCGGTGAAGTATACTCGAGCCATCGTAAGATGGCATTTTTGACAGATCGTAATAGTGTTGTGACACACTTAAAATCATTAACGAAAAAATTCAGTCGAAAAAAAAATTCGTCGCACGGTGTGAGTTGAAAAAGTCTTTGTACATAAAAAAGGTAAAAACAAAGTCCAAATTAACGAGCAGGGGTCAAAATATAAAAGCATCAATGTCCGAAATCTAAAGCCAGGTAAAAAACAATATCGTAATCACAGCGTGCACTCATTCGTTCTTTCCGTAACGACGTTAAAATAAAACTGTCAAAACCTTAGAGTATCTACAATATATAGAGGGATAATAAAGCATTTTACCAAACTTTTATACGTGGTAAAATAGAGCTTACTCAGTTTAAACAATATGGCGACACATGAGAGAAAAAGAGACAAAAAAAACATCACCCGGTCTGATCCGTGTTTTATTGTTTTGCAGCCGTTTTCTTTGCCCTCTAATAAAGCCATAGAAAAAGATCATATTTAGAGGGCACAATCGATCTGTCAGATTTGTTGTGTTATTTTGGATACTTATTCTGCGTATTCTACGCACATTATACAGGCAATCAATATCCTACAACATTTTGAATCATTTCGTTCATTCCATATTTAATGTTGATGGACATCACTACTCTGGTGTTCGGGCAATAAAGTATAGCATTTGTCCTCCAATGTTTAGCTGTCATTAATTACGAAACTTCATGTAAGTCTAAACGTCAAAAGTGCCATCATAGAGTGGCCGTACTGTAACTATGTGGAATGTTTATTTATAATATCGTACGCATGGGCATAATCATTTACAGGTTCAAAATTTTTGTAACGCCTTTTTGATATTTTATGATATTTTTCAACAGCGAGCACATTTCACAGCTTCTGTGAATAATTTGAGAAAAATATATCTTCAGACTATATAAAATCCAATTTACATAATTCGCACCTTGGAAATAAAAGCGGCATTATGCAAAAAGCGCGTATTTGTTCAATGTTAAATCAGTATATTGCGCAATTAGAACACAAAGGAACATAACGCAGTTTCCAAATTTACGCTAAATGCAATTAAAAAAAAAATAGTGTCACTTTTGTTTTCAATGTCCCTTGTACAATGGTTAAAATATGGACGTTTGAAGTTTCAACACAACACAATTTATTAAACAAATACATGCAGTACATCTTAATCTATATGTTTCACGCAACTATGAAAATTGAATTAAAAACACACATTATTTATTTTCGATTACTGCTAGTACCTTATGACAATGGATAATACGAGTATATGCTATTTAACATGCTATTTAATACGAGTATATGCTATTTAATATGCTAAGTAACATGCTATTTAGTATGATTTATTTATGAATGAGTTAAAAAAAGTTCTAACATCTCCAGGTTTAATCGAAAAGCAATTGGAAGATGTGGTTGGTTGGTGATTACTTAGTAAAAATGTAAAGGAAACTCTTGTAAAACATAATAATTAATGGACAAATGTATTTTGATGTATAATGAAAGAAAGGTGAGAGAAATAAACTACCAAATATATTTACTCTGTTAATCGTTTGGTGATTTCGTGGTTAATTATCTTTTTTTATTGCTTTTTATTGTACCTACTTGATTTCACTTCCATTAAAACTAAGAGATATTAGTACCTATATCTGAGTTAGTATCTGAGTTAGTTAGTATATTTGAGTATGATATCTACGGGCATCACCGATGAAGTATAAAATATACATCATGAGCCTGAATGTAATATTTTATCCGTATTTGTTTTAAAAAACATTATTATAATATAATTTTAAAAAAAGCGTACATTGTTTTCACTACTTGTATATTGAAAAATATCAGAACCCATGGCCCCTTCGTCAGCATACAATGTATACTAACAAATTAAAAATCGAAAATCGAAGTATAGACGATCAAAATATAAAAATTATATGTGGGGAATGAATAATAATAAAGTATCTACTAACATAAAAACAAATGTAAAAGATAACTATTTGTAAAAAGGACCTTGCTATTTATAATATTCAATCTACTGTTTTTTCTTATTTTCAAAATTTCTAATTTATCAGACTGTAATTCTGTCTAATTTGTATGTAAAATTTATACATTTATACCTAATGTCAAAAGAATTATCCATAGCCAAAATCATCTTTTGATCTATTTTGATTTTTAATTTGTTAGTATGCATTGTATTCTGACGAAGGGGCCATGGGCTCAGAAACATGTTGATATTTTTCAATACATAAGTCGTGAAAAAAAAGTACACATTTTAGTAATTATATTAATAACACAAAATCATTTTGCCCTTTTTGAAGAAGTTGTAAGTATCAGAATCATTCTTGTAGATTTTCAATGATGGTGCTATTAATGCTTATCGACTTCACATAAATTCTTGTAGACGTTTTTCATATCAACCTGGGGAAAAATTAATAGAGCGATAAATGAATTACTCAAAAATATGCAGGTGTGAACATACACGGTACATTATATTAGTTCGTATTACCGTAGTTCGGATTGGTACATTTTGCACTGACGCAATTTGTAACCACGCTACCCACTCACATATGTAAATAATATACATAATATTCGCACCATAATATGCACGTGTAACGCAAAGATTAAGAACAACAACAAAATCGATAATTCTTGAAGCGCATTTTATTAAGATGTGACGCGGAGGGGGTATTACGCCTCATTATTCTATTATTGAGGAAATGTCAGAATTAAAGCATTAGCAAACTCTGTAATCCCCACATTAGGAAATGAATATGCGGAGGTGGTCGACATTTTTGCTGATAGTATAACTGTGTATAGGACTAAATTGAAACAATAAATGGATAAATAATTTTTTTTTTCTTCTTCCTATTTAAACTTCTCTTTTTAATTAACACATATCTATTATATGTACTTGATCTTTTTAACTGCAATCTAAATTTACACAAATCTATTATACATGGTGTCCCGTATCTTGAAGTGAAGCCGAAATCGGGTGATAGGCCAAGTCATAATAGTTATCAAAAAAATATTAAAAAAATAAAAAAAACAGTCAGTTAAAACAAAGTATTGATTTTGAATACTTGGTTTGGTCAAAAATTAACATTTTCTTCCAAGCTGGAGCAGTTGGCTTTGAATTTTGGACAAAAGTTTACAGAAGCATTATTCAGGATTAGATAATAATAAAAAAAATGAAGAAAAATAAAGATTTGTAGCAACAGGGGTGAAAAAACTGTTACAGGATGTAGGTTTTTTGGATTTTTTTTAAATGCTCATAATTTAAAAAAAAACATGACTTAGACTTTTTCAAATATTTTTCTGATAACTATTATGACTTGGCCTATCACCCGATTTCGGCTTGACGACGAGATACGGGACACACTGTATGTACTTGAATGTTTTTAACTGCGTATCTGTCTTATGGGTTTTTTTAAATAATATATTTTGCATATTTTATAAAAGCCCGTAAGGACGTTAAGTAAATATATAAATAAATTACTAGTGAAAACGCCTCTCAAACAGCTTGACCTTTAAATTTGATTATAACGGCCCTCTGTGTCGTACACCTGATAAAACCAGGTAGTTTATTCCACTCCATCGAGCAACCTCGCCAAATTCACGATCGAAATATTTTGCCACATTGACATGCGTTAGTTCAAGGGGAGCTCATTGACCGGTTAATCAGAAGGTTGCGTTGGATTAAATAACAATATTTTATTTCTTAATTTTTAGTATTTTAATTGTATTATAAATATCTAAAAAATATTTAAATTTTTTTACCTAAGTTTACTATAGTCAATTAAAGTGCATAAAATAATGCAATATTACTTAAAAGAAATAAAATTTAGTTGAATATCTCCATAACCATACATTTATTAAGGCGACCGTCCAGCAAAATGAGCAAATTTCACAATTTTTTCTCATATCTTCTCTTGCGTTTTTTATCACATTTTTGTAGAGAAATATCTCATTTTAAAATATATTCATCAGGTTAAGTATATTTCAAATACAAATATCTTGTTAAAATGTCACAAACTAAATTATATAATTGATTAATAAATTACCAAACCTTCCATGTTTTAAAAATGAGAAATTAAAAATTGCTCAACTTTGTGGGCCTTTTATGACTGAACGGCCTGTTGAAATGTCTTTTTTATTCAATAATATTACAAAGTAAACGATTATCTTAAATTTATTATAATTATTGCACAATCTGTTAGTTTGTTTACTTGCAATTTATGTTTTAAAAAATATTGTTTTTCAATTTTTTTTTCTTTTCAAAATGCATTCCTTTTGCATGTAGGTATATTAAAGCGAAATATAAATTTGATAAAATAATTAAATATACACAATATATGAGTATTATTATATTTCGGTAGCTACATATATGCGAGTGCAATGCACTCGTGCAACATGGAAGAATTTTTGTTAAAAAACAAAAACTTCGCTTCATTTCAACACTGTATTCTCGTGTCCCCTCGCATTATTTATTTAAAAAGTTCAATGCACCCGCAGCAAATCCATAATAATCAGGCAAATAAATATGTACAAATTCACCAGTATACTTTCGCAATAAATATAACTTATTACATTAATTATATATATATATATATATATAGTTTGCAATAGAATATGCACAATATATTCGCCCTCAAGATGAGTCACTTCTTACCCATTTTTCCCGTCGTAACATCGAACTGAGGTGGGCAGTCGTGGACAAACACGGGCCTATTGCAGAGTTCCTGTAAAAAGCAGTGAAACAATATTAAATGTATGGAATATTTTAAATACAAAAATTATTAAATATGTGTATTACGCCAATGTTCATTCTCTGTTCATACACGGCGTTATCGGATGGGGAGGTTCTTATAAAAAAATCTAAATTCAGTAAAAATATCACAAAGGATCATTATTAAAGTGATACTGAAAAAAAATCTACCTTTTCAACAAAATATATTTTAAAATTGTTTCCAGTACCAAGCGTGGATGATATTTTCAAGCAAGTTTCCATATTGAAAATATGTAAAGAAAAAAACCTTATAAAAAATCAGGAATACTTTAAGCTTATGAGAATAATAAAAATCGAGTGACTACAATTAGTACACCCCTGTGAGAGTAAACATCATGTGTACCTTTTGTTTCGTGTGTACATAGTTCATTTATAAGGGAGGAGGCATTAAATTTATATAATTTATTTGTTAGATTGAAGATGGCTTAGCATTTTTTAATGTAAATATTGTTTATTTGACTACCGGGACGTGAAAGTAAATAATAATTTAATTTTCTAAGATGTGTCATAAGTGTGTTTGACGTTGAGTAAAATGATGTTATTAATTTTAAATACATATAGGCGATGTTTGTACGAAAAATTTGCTACAAACTGAAATTAAAAAAAATCAAATACTAAATTCGTAAATCTAGGTTCCAGCTAGTTATAAATTATCATCTCAATGATCAATTCAATGACCACAGACTCGAAGTTTTCATTTGATCTGTTTAGAAAAATAGCAAAAAATTCACGAAAATATTGATATTTTTAAATAGTTAAAAATAGACTGATCTAAAATAAATAAAGTAAACCGAATAAACAACTCAATACTTAAAAATTTCTTGACTCTGATGACTATGATCTCCAACCCTGTTTTTCATAATACCAATCTAGGCTATTTCTCTCCCATGCCTAGAATACTTAATTATTACAAAGAAATCTCTACGCTAACTTGGGTACATTTTTCAAGAAAGACACAGTGCTCATTTTGAAAGTCGTTCGAGCAAATAATATGTAAATAGTAGCTGTGAAACCTATTTATTTACTTTATTATTTATTTTAGGGAATATTAACGGCATATTAACAAATATAAAATAATGGATATAAAAATTATACCAATGACAAATTTTCCACTGAACATAGTAATTTATTAAAAAATAGTTTACTAGAATATGGTAATTTATTAGAACAATTGTGACGTAGTAAAATATTTTAACATCGCTCTACTCGATTTAGAACGCTGAAAACTGTCAAGAATCACGTGTTTTAACTTTACTGACCTTCGAATCCATGACCTATGTATCTGTACGGGAGTTTTTCATTTTTCATTTTCCTCTTAAGTCAATTCGCATCATTTCATTGATTTTATAAACTGCGATTCAAACTTTTTAATCACAAAAAGTATAATCTGTAACACTTTGTTTTTCCTAACTGTCTTAATATGTTTTTAATCAGAAATGTTGTCTATCTTTTTTCTCTTTTAATCTCATTTATTTCCTCTCATTGACTATGTACTAAGGCCGTTTGTCGTTATGATCCGTCGGTTTAAAATTGCTTTTCCACATTATATTAACATCTTAACATAAGCTTTTAATAAAAAAAAATCAGCATAATTAACTCTATTAGACGTGTGTCTATCACAACCTTGTTAAAAATGGTAAATATTTATTCTGCATTTCGTGTGGGACAGACATATTTATATAATAAATATAATAATTTTTATAATTGAATTTAACTTTCGAGGCTCCCAAAGATAATGTGTAAATTTAATGTTAAAACTAAAAGTGTGCTAAATTATTAAAAATATGTAATATTTCATAAATCGTCCTTATTTACAAGATTTTCCAACTTCGTTTCGTTCCTACGTTCGCGTTGAACTAAAATTAAGAGAACCGGCATGTAGTTGAAAAATTTGTAAAAAAATTACGATATATCGACGGATCTGAAAACAACACATTTTCGTTTTACCACCTAAAAGTATCCAATTTTCTCTACCTGTATTTGCGTTTTTTGGGTAGAAAATTCTACTTTTTTTATCACTGTCCGAAAATATACAGTAAATTGGATTGTTCAAGATAGTTAGTTACACGAGAATTGAATTTGGGCAGTTTCGACTGTATACTATCGATATGATCATTAAATAATAATTTAAGTTAATAAAACAATTCCCCAAAGATCTAGAGTATGTAACTATAAACACATTTTTCACGAATTTTCGCTCTAAGACTAGCCGAAGCTACGAGTCTTAGTTTTTCTTCTGATTTTATTAGATAGCGCATACTGCTGGAAAATGAATCGTGTTTTGTGAATTAAAATAAATAAAAAATCGCTGTGTACTTTAAAAAAAATAATAGTAATCGATTTTCACTTTCAGCAAGGCTTGCAATGGAATTCGTATAAACTGGTTACTTGGGTGGATGGCGCGCGCGGGCGGCCTCTGAGCTGCTGTGCGTGGGCGACTCATCCCGAGCCAACCTGAATGAGGAAGGTCATCTCGAGCATTGTAAACTCCAGCATCCATCCTCCAATACCATATTGCGTATTTAGAATCATCTCGTTCTTACGCGCACAGTTTTATCACAGTATACTAAGAACAGTAGTACGTCTTCATACAAACTGGCCGCTACCCATTAGAATGTGTGCGTGCGTGCTCGGCGCCGTGTACGCACGCACTGTGACGCACACATTGACATAGAATATGGGGGCACAAGGCGGCGGCAGTAAGGGCCGTGCCTTCGGTGCCATTCGCGCTCGCAGCCGCCGCTTTAGAAACAAAATGCGCTTCCTGAAAAAATGCCTTTTTTGTGTTTGTGGTGCTTTACTAAAAAGGTGTGTCGATTATCACAAAGACTGTGAGTTTTTAAAAGTCTACGTTGATGTTAATCAGCGTTCTTGCAATTTAAGTGCTACTTTAAAAAACTAGGTATACTAATTACAGAAATTTTCGGGTTTCGTGTCTATGCGCCGGAATCTCAGACGCTACGAGTTAAAAGAAAAGGAGTAAAAATAATGTGACAACCCTAGCGTCAACACAAGAGTAGGCTAATAACTCGCCGACAGGCCGGAGATAAACTACTGTTCTGGGTGTACTATGGTTTTATGGCTATTTTGTCGTGTGTCTTCGACTAACGTTTTGAATTTGAGCTAATGTCTCATTGTATATGTATGTGGTACACAGAGATATGTGATAATTTGAGCTTATGTGTCTCTTTGTATATGTACATGGCGCACAGATGTGAGAATTTGAGCTAATGTCTCATTGTATATGTATATGGCACACGGATATATGTGAGAATTTGAGCTAATTTGTCTCTTTGTATATGCACATGGCGCACAGAGATACGTGAGAATTTGAGCTAATGTGTCTCTTTGTATATGTAAATGGCGCACAGATGAGAGAATTTGAGCTAATGTGTCTCTTTGTATATGTAAATGGCGCACAGATGAGAGAATTTGAGCTAATGTGTCTCTTTGTATATGTAAATGGCGCACAGATGAGAGAATTTGCGCTAATGTCTCTCTGTATATTTACATGGCACACAGAACGTACAGTGGCACAGGCACATACTCGGCAGAATATTACAATTTTTATTCGGAAAGTAAATATATTTTGCCAATGTAAAATTCAACTTGTCACATCATATTATAATAAAGTACGAGCCAGCGACCGCCAAACTTACGTTATAGTATCAAACCCCAAATATTTTCTACAACACCAAAGCAGGTTTGGTTATTGTGACATTTGATTTCGGGGGATATTGGCAGATAACATATCATACAGGTACAAAAAATGTGAAAGTAATTTTTCGTTGATTTTTCGCTGTTTTGAATAAATTATGAGCCATTTTTCAAGTATTACTAAGATTTTGAGCATTTTGGCTTTTGCTTTGAACGGTCGACGGATGATGGTAAGCATGATGATATAACGATATTATTACCATCGAATATTTCTTCAGCCTGCCCTGGAAGACAGCCTGGAGAAACTCAAGTCGAGGAGGAAGAGGAAGAAGAAAAGGAAGGCGCTTCACTCTGGTGACTGCGCTAAGATCTGCAAGATGATAAGATGCCGGGAAGCTGGAGGAGAATAGTCAAGAGGGGGGAGGTCACCAAGATCACGACTTCAGCTATGAGTAAGCGACTTGGATGATGAGTTTCTTGAAACCATCAATTAGATTTTAGTCAACGTACTGTCGGTGCAGACATCGTCCGCGCGCGTTATATTAAAATCGTTTCAGACGATGCCGTTCATATCTTTCATATCTCATACTGCAATAAGACTAGATACAAATGTATAAAATCACTTAAGGAGTTTGTTTTAATAAAATCACTTAAAGTGATGTTCTATCAAGAATCTTATTGTTAGTTGCAAAGAAATGATCTTTTTGAATTCACATTAGTCTGAAAATATGTCAAAATTGCTTTGTGAATGAAGAGTACTTTGTATGTATAAATTGCAGTATTGGAGAGAAGTTTCCGATATTTGTATTGAAAAATTAAACGAAAGATTGCGTAATAGTTAGAATTTCGCGAATACTTTGCACATCAAGGTACCGTTTATAATCTTATCCTGTACAATCATTAAGTTAGCTATTATTTTTCTATTAAGGGGGAATACCTACTTAGACATTTTGAAAAAATCTATTTTTAAATTTTTGCATTTTCTTAAGGCTTAAGAATGTCTGGTGAAAATTTCAAACGGTAGCTGCGAGTCGGGCTATTTCATAATAGAAAGGTTAGACCTGTTTCTATTATGTTTGTGAAGAATGCTCGGTAATATGGGAATTCTGAGCAAGATGGAGGATTTATATTATGGACCTGGAATCGATGATTTTATGCAAGTTGAAAACTTCCGCGATTTTGTCATTGTTCAATTTTCAAACGCGTTTCACTCGAAACCATATTTTGAAAATCGGTGACCAAAATATCTCGGCAACCACTGAACCGATGAACTTGAAATATTTAGTGGTTATTCTATACATAATTATCTAGACTTTGTCTTAGGATTTTTTTAAATTGACTTAGTTTTTTTATCGGCATAATATCCCGAATTTTTCCCTAAAAAGCGCTATTTTAAATTCAAACGCCCGTCATTTTGTCAAAAATGTATATTTTAAAAAACCCCTACATCAAAGACAACATTATAGGGTCAAATTTGATAATTTTTTTATTTTTTTTTATTCTGATAATTACAGATGAAATGGGAGTGGTCACCGCGGAGGACCTTTTTTTTCGGCAGTAGACATAATCCAAGAATTTTCCGCCTATGTTTAATATATTTTTATAAAAATTTTTGGCATATTCTTAAAAATATGTCCTTTTATTAAGAAGCGATATCAAAACCATAATTCAAATTAGTTTTCTTAAAAAAAAAACACAAAAATTGTCTTTTTTCGCGTTTCGTAGGTAGGTAGGCACTTCCCCTTAACTAAAGATAATAAATTAATATGAATGGTCTGTCTCGATGTAATTCAAATTGATTCCTAATATTCGAGTAACTTTGGTTATAACAATATATAAAAAAAATTACTATAATTTTTTTATGTTTTATCTTCTCCGAATACGGTTAAATTGTCGCAATAGTTTTACCGGAAATACGTAATATTTTCTTATTTTAAGCATCATTTTAAGCATTTTCTTATTTTAAGCACCCAAAACTGTACAATACAATGCTGGAAAGGGTATCACAAATTAACAATCCGAAAAATGTAAAAACAACTATTAAAATTTGGATAAAAGAGATGGGTCGACCAGCTATTGGGAAACTCATCCAAACAAATTGAGAATTAGAAAAATTGAGATTGTATTAGTGTATATTTACATGTGCCTGAGTGTAGGCGATTATAAATCTTTTTTTAAAACTTATTTGTTCAAAATGTACTTTTTGTTTTAACCTATTTTGTATAAATGTACTTACATATAAGTTATAATTGTAAACTTTGCCTGTCTCAACACAGAGCTCTCTAGTGAGACAGGCATAGTATAATCTAACTCGAACAAATGTAAAAGTAAAGAAATGAAATAAATAAAAAAATAAAATAAATCTGTAAAATCATTGTTGTATATGTTTGTGAAAAAGGTTTGAAAACTAAACTACATAATTTACGCGCAATTGCGACCTGATGAGCACAAAGAACAACGCACATACTCCTTAACCGCAATTTGTTGTGTAATTTAATTTACCCATTCATCAATATCCTTCACAAATATGACATTTCCATAACGATTTTATATTCGTTACCTTGAGTCTTGAAACGCCTACACATACTTCTTCTCCGATATGGTTACCTACGCCTGGCTGCCGCGTCTGACGAGTTGCGATGAGTTAGCGCTTGTTCAGACACAGCGGGAACCGTGCCGTTTCAGAATCGCATGAGATCCGTGCGGGTCTCATTTACCTAGGTTTGTATGTGATCGTTCAGACACAACCGTGCGGTTAATCAACCGCTGCGGTGCCCGCAACCCAACCTCTAGTAAATAGACCCGCACGGCGCCCGCACGATCCTATTACTATGGAGCCTTACGAGAGCGTTCAGTCGCGTTGCGGGCACCGCACGGTTCCATGTCACAACAGGAGCACGCGTGGATTATATTCTCTTTTCTATGGTTATGGATCCCTTTGACACTGAATTTTTTATTGATGAAGTGGAGAAAAGACCTGTAATAGTGTGAGAATTACTCAAATATGCCAAGAACCAAGCTTGGCAGGAGTTGGTGGAGATATTTGGAAACGGTGGAAAAAAAGAGTATTTTAGAGAAGTAGGTATTTATTCACCAAAAATGAACTGACAGAATGATATTTATGTGTCTTGCCATGGAACACGGCCGTCGTTAACAAAGTAATGAGCGAATATATCTCTGATATTCAAAGATGGAGAACGGCACCAGAACTGTCAAACTGACGTTTATTTTCGCGCGCACAAATCGCTTATTAACCGCGGCAGTGTGAACAGATGACACACATCGCGTGTTTTGAAACGCGATTCTGAAACTGAACGGTTCCCGCTATGTCTGAACAAGCGCTTAGTGTGAGATTTATGTCAGTAGGTAGAGCGTGTCTAATGAAAGTCGTAAGCAATTCAAATAATACGAGGCTCCTTAATGGTCAACTCAAAAAATTCTAAACTGAAAATAACTCTTTAAATAGGTTAGCTAAATAATGTTGGCCAAAATGGCATGAATGGATGGTGGCTCTCAGTGTGTCAAGTATGTAACGAGAAAATAAACGATGAGTTTTGTATGATACGGGTAGTAGGCATTGTTTTGCTGTGAGAATGCGTCATCCAATTACTTTCCGAATTTTTATTTAAGGCACAGATATACAGGGTTATTTGGAAAACATTGATAACCTCGCAGGAGTATATTCCTCCGTTGATTATGAGTCGAAAATGTTCAAGCTATTGTGACCTAATATCAATAGTTAAGGAGATATGCGACATCAAAGTTTGCGTTTTTTTTTTCAAAATTTCTGAATTATTTTTTGTAAAACGTTGGATTATCATCATAGTGACTCATATTGAATATTAAAAATTCATTCCCTTTAGCACAAGTCAAATAAAAAAATAAAAACCTTCGAATTCCAATTGGATTTTTTTCAGGGTTTTTGACATTTTATTTAACGTGTATTGAAACGAATGAATTTTTCGTAATTGATATGAGTTACTGTAATGATAGTCCAACGTTTTACAAAAAATAAGTCAGAAATGTTGAAAAAAAAATGCAAACTTTGATGTCGCATATCTCCTTAACTATTGATATTAGGTCACAATAGCTTGAACATTTTCGACTCATAATCAACGGAGGAATGTAGTCCTGCGAGGATATTAATGTTTTCCAAATAACCCTGTATATATTTTGAGCATGCTCAAAGCTAACAATCAAACACACATGCTTATTAGTGGCATGCCCTTGTCATAGAATAAAGATAAACTCTAGTTCAAAATTGAAACTTTGCATACTGAAATAAAAATTCAGGTGAACCAAGAAATCAAAACAGTTCCCGGGTTTGTATTAAAGAGAATGAATTTTTCAATTCGATATAAGTTACTGTAATGATTGTCCAACGTTTTTCAAAAAAGAAGTCGGAAATGTTGAAAAAAAAAATGCAAACTTTGATGTCGCACATCTCCTTAACTATTGATATTAGGTCATAATAACTTGAAAATTTTCGACTCACAATCAAGGCAGGAATATAGTCCTGCGAGATTATTAATGTTTTACAAATAACCCTGTATATTCATGTCAAATGTGTAGGAGAATCCTGTAGAAGAAGGAGACAGAGAGAAAACTCTCTCAGAGATATGAAACAGATCAATGTCCAAAGCGATATTGTTCAGCACAGCACAGCACAGCTCTTCCAACAGCTCTTGACACAGCTTAAACGGAATTCACAGTAGGGATTTTTTATATATTTTTTATTTTTTTAATTTATTTTGCCATTTAATTTTTACATTCTTACAAAACTGTATAAACAACGTATAAACAAACTGTATAAATTTGAACGCAAAGATTTCATTTAATTATTTATATGTTCATTTTAATTTTTACTCTTACTTTATAATATAGATACTCTAAAACTATTATATAAAAACTTTTCACAATTCACTGTGGTCTTTTTTAGTATTTTTAAGAACAGAATTATACTTTTAAGAAAAAAATAATTATAAATAATAAGTTAATATTTTTAAGAAAAAAATAAAAATTATGCCACCATCTTTTTTATAACTGAAATTATTTCACATTTAATTTGCTTCTTGATATTTTCTTATGTTACGGACGAATGAATTTTTCGTAATCGATATAAGTTACTGTAATGATAGTCCAACGTTTTACAAAAAAATAAGTCAGAAATATTGAAAAAAAATGCAAAATTTGATGTCGCATATCTCCTATTGATATTAGGTCGTAATAATAGCTTGAACATTTTCGGCTCACAATCAAGGTAGGAATATAGTCCTGTGAGGTTATCAATGTTTTCCAAATAACCCTGTACATAGGAATCTACGTCGTACTCAATGTCTCATCCGTGCACACGCACAATTGCATCAGTGATGTCATATAATTAACATTAAAATTCTATAATTTTATCTTTATTTAAAAAATAGTGAAACAATGATCAAATGTTACTGAGTAGATTTTAAAATTTGCTTAAGTCCTGAACGAATTTAATATTGTTTAAAATAAAATAACTTTTTGTTTAACACCACTTTATTGAGTTAAAACCAACTAGTTTCGACTCACAGCTGAGTCTTCATCAGGGTTCAGATATTAACTAAATAAAAACAGAATTACGAACAATTAAGGAAGCATTAAGGGAAGAAAGATACGAAGTGAAAAGGTACGAAGATAGATAAGAAGTGGTGGGGGTTGAGTGAAAGAGAGTGGGTGTGGGAGGGTGTAGTTAATTGGAAGGGGAATATATCTATAATTGGACTACGCGATAAATCTAGTTGCTTATTTAGTAAATATTTTTTATTTGTTTTTAAAGATTTTTTTATTTCTAAAGCTTCTAAATTATTGAGACGAATACCTATGTCATTTCTATGAAGTACATCTACACCCGAAGATTGGTCAAATGCGTGGTTTTTTTCTATTAAATGAATTGCAAATTCTGAATAGCCTACACTATTTAAACATCTTTTATGTTCAATGACTCTTGTATTTATATTTCTAGCTGTTTTTCCTATGTAAAATGCAGGGCAATCGTTGCACCTGAGTTTATAAATCCCTGAATAGCTTAGTTTATGTTATTTATCTTTAGAATTTACTAAAAGTCTACCTAAGGCTCGGTTGCGCCAGCAGAAGTAAATTTGGTTCGAGTAACATTGACCCGAGTAACTTTTTTTACCCTCAGATCAGAGTAAACTCGATTTCGGGTTGCACAAACGTCTTTTTTACCGCTGTCAAACCAATCATAAGGCTAATAGGGTGCCAAGCGGAATAAACCTCAAATACCGCATTTGTCTATGGAATTTGATACATTTCAGTTTTTCACCACTGGCAATACGTACTTTTGCGGTTCAAAACCAGTTCAAACAAACCACTTTATTCTATGAAACAAACGAAACAAACGTCAAACCATCGCTAAAATAACGCGAAATTAAAAAATTCATTTTAACGTTTACAAATTTCAATACGAAAATGACAGCGACAAAATTCAAATGACAAGTACCTATATGGATAAATGTCACATTTTCAAATCAGCTGTGAGAGGACGGCCATTTTTTTTACCAACATTTTTACTTTTACCCACCTATCTAGGAGAGTAAAATAAAGTTACTCATGTATGTACTTCGGCGAGTAAAATTATTTTTACCATCGCTGGCGCAACCCGTTTTTAGTAAAAAAAGTAACTTGAGTAACTTTAAAGTCACTCGAGTAACTTTTTTTACCTTTACTTCTACTGGCGCAACCGAGCCTAAGTTGTTATTTGTATAAAAATCGGCTTTAATTTCAGGTGGGAATTTTAAAACGCTCAATGATGACAGATTATTAATAAATAAAATTCGACGCCAGCCGTGGTTTTGATTAGTTAAAACGAAATTATTGATAGTACCATTATTATAAATAATTTTTTTGGTATTAATTAGATGTAATTTTTTCGCGAGGATTCTATCAATTAGTGTACTTTCAAAAAAAAAAATTGAATTTAATATTTATATTGTAATCTCAAGTTCGTGAGAGCGACCCACATTGTCAGCTGTTACCAATATGAATAACAATTCTGCTTAGTAATGAATGTCAGTCAAGCCAAGCGTATCCAACGGACAAATAACTCATTTTCTTAACTAATCGATAACGGTACAGCGATTTGTTATGGAGTAAATAATTCAGATGTGGCGCAGCTATGCATTATTTAACAGTCATAATTATTTTTATTGTATCCGTGCCACTATGACTTCCTTTTGCGAAATTGATTCATCACTCGAAGGCAGTTTGATCGCCGTAGACTAATTATCTCGACGTAATAAGTAAGATTCGGGCACCACAAGGAAATTATTAATGATATCACATATTCGGCCCGATTCTGAAAATAACAATGTCTGGATCTTTAAGATCTTTATCCCAACACTTAATAGACGATAATAAAAATTAAAAATGTCCAGAGCGGATTTTGTAATTCTACGGCTCAAATACACTGTATTAAAAGATGATATAAGAAAGATTGTTTCTTACAAACGTATTCATTTCTTCATCCACAGCGTCCAGATGAAATATGGCTAAACTTGTCGAAACCGCGTTCGGCTTTACCGCGTATTCAAATCTTCCCATCTTGACATTTTTTGACAGATATGTCTGGATCTTTATCCCAACACTTAAAAGACGATAATAAAAATTAAAAATAAACGAGACGTAGCTTTACGTCGGTGTTTGTTTTTGTAAGTTTCTACATGAGATAGATATAGAGGGAGGGAGAAAGATGTAAATTGATATCTGTTAAAAATCAAGATGTGAAAATTTGAATACGTGGTAACGCCGAACACGGTCATGACAAGTTTAGCCATGATATTTCATCTGGAGGCTGTGGATGAAGAAATTAATACGTTTGTAAGAAACAATCTTTCTTATATCATCTTTTAATACAGTGTATTTGAGCCGTAGAATTACAAAATCCGCTCTGGACATTTTTAATTTTTATTATCGTTTATTAAGTGTTGGGATAAAGATCATAAAGATCCAGACATTGTTATTTTCAGAATACGGATGATTATTTTTAACGCTTCAGCGATGTAAAATGTATATTTTAAAGATTTTTCGATAAAGTATAACGAGTTTTTATCAGTACCAGATTTACTCTCACTAATAGAACGATCCCACATCTAAATCTCAAGTCTGCGATGGCGACTTCCGTTTGAATTCGAAATTTTCTATTGCTTCTCTGTATATACGGTATGATTCTAAGTTAAGGCTGACTATGGTGTAGTGAAGGGAAAAACTACATTTCAAAATGAAGACTACAACACACACACTTTCACCAGTTTGAAAACTACAAAGTGTACACTACATTTGCAGTATAAACTACATAAACTAATTGTAGTACTACAAAATTGAAATGACCTACAAGAAGTCAAGAAGTGCTTCTTTTGAAAAGTGAGCTACGTGAAAAAAAAACATGGGGGGATGGGGGGTTGTTTCAGTTTCCAGAGATTTTTTCGTTCGGTTCCAAAATTATCACATAAAAAATGTACTATTTCAAGTATGTATAATTCTTTCAATAATTTTGAAGTCTGTGTACTTTGTAGTGTGCACTTTAAAATGAAATGTACTATATGAAGTATGTACTTTCAAATAACTTTGAAGTGTGTGTAGTTTCTAGTGTGCACTACACTTCAAAACGTGTGAAGTGTACACTTCAATGTAATGTAGTAGGGGAAGGTGGTGTCAATAGTAACAGGTGTCGATTGTAACAGTCGCCGTATATTTTTAAATATTGGTCGTTTAATGGGACAAGCAGTACCGTCTATTAGACGGGATCAATAGCTATCAAAGAACGCCATTTTGCGTTAACATCAGTTTGAAAGTATCGATATATTGCATATCATCGTATTTCGGCGTAGTGAAGTAAAAAAATCATTAAATAGTCATCTTTTTGTATTCGTCAAATTGTAAGTATTTTTTATTGTTTTATTGTGTGGTAGTATTCAGAATATTGTTTATTATCATGATGTGTATATATTTTAACGGTTTTTTTAATAAATTAAGATAAAACATAACCTTAATGCAATGTGGCGAAAGGTGTCAATTGTAACAGTGTAAAGGGTGTCAATTGTAACATGTTACATTTGACACCTTCGAGATAATAATGTAATGTAATTGGAAGTTAATGTCATTTTGGGTTCCTGGTTGTTAAAAATGGTTGAACCCAGAGAATGAAAGACAAATAGGGGAAAAACATCCAAAGAAACCTTTGAGAAGGCACACTTTTATAAAAGATTTTATAAAAAAATGGAAACGTGTCAATAAGAAAAGCAGCCAAGCATATCGAAATATGACACATATCTCCTCATAGATACATGGAACGCATCAAAAAAGATGGATCTGTCCCAGTATTAGGATATCTACCCCATAACAAGCTATTATCTAATCAAAAAAGAATTAGCTGACTACTGTGTATTTTAATAAATTCTAATTTTTTCATTCCTCACTCTATCGACCAAAGATTTTACCACAAGCGTCATAATGACCGCATTTCCACCGCATTCAGTCTACTTTCATTCCTCTTTTGCCAATTCCAGGCTTCAGTTCCATACATCAGGGTTGGCACTAGAACGCTATTATGTACCGCTAGTCTTGCTTCCTTTGACAGATTCTTTTTGGCCATAATTGCATGAGGCATACATGAGGCGAGTGTTGAAAGCAATAGGAATAGAGGGCGTCCGTAAAAGACCTGGCACGATCAGATACTACAAATATTTGAGGATGGCCCTATTTAAAGCCGCAAACAACCGTAGAACTTGTATGAGAAGATGTATGATGTGGCCGAAGCAAAAGTGGTGTTCCAGGATAGAAGAGTGTGGTGTTCAATCCTCTCTGCATACCCCTGCGGGGAAACGGCGTGATGGTTAGTTAGTTTGTTAGTCAAAAAAAATTATCAACAACTATTACTCCAATAACATCAACAACTCAACTCCATACATATCCCACTGGTTGGGATGAAGTTGGTATGGCTTCGAAAGATTACCTGATTGCATTTATCAGAAGGAATCCTTCGTATTGAGTAACAAAGCTGCAAAAAATAAGCAAGGTAAAAGAAGAACAAAAACTTGTATAATAACCGAGAAAAAAGAAGAAACTGATGATGCTTTATGTTTAATTTGTACCGAACCATATTCAACAAGCAAACAGGGGTTGGATCCAGTGTTCCTCCTGTAAATTATGGGCGCATAAGAATTGTGCCCAAACCAAACAATTAAATTATGTGTTTCAATTGTGAATCTGATAATGATTGAGCAATTTGAACTACTTTCACGATATTAAAATTATTTTAGAGAAGCATATTAAATTAGATTTTTTTCTAATTATTAGATAATTTGTTTTGTTTTTATGTATCTTACAACTTTATAGTCATTTAGTACATAAAAATATACCTAATAAAAATAAGTAGATACATTATGTTTTGTACGACTTATGTTACAATTGACACCACGAGTGTTACTATCGACACCACTGTGGTGTCAAATGTAACAGTTTTCTTCTTTTTTTAATTTTCAAATAAACAAAAATTCTTAATACCTTCAATTTTTTTAACCATACACTTAGTTCCTAAATATATGGAAGTGCTTTGAAAAAAAAAATCAGGTAATTTAACCGGTTAATTATTTTGTTATAAACCAGAATGTCTATTTTGTTACTATTGACACCACCTTCCCCTACTACATTACATTGATTAGTACTACATTGTAGTAATAACGTACAGAGCAGACCCAACACTACTATGGTGGGTACATTATCGAAATCTACTATATGACTCAGTCAGAACATTATCGAAATCTACTATATGACTCAGTCAGAACATTATCGAAATCTATTATATGACTCGGACTCAGAACATGCTGCACTAATGATGACGTAATTTTTTTTTTTAACATTTTAATACAGTTCGGCTACCCGCGATGAGGTCTTCCGAAATACAACATAGCATATATTCCTTATCTAAATATTTCTTCAATTCAGGTATGCTCCTACGAATAGTAAACTGTCAGCAATTGTAGCAGCAAACGTCAACTAGAAAAATGTCAACGAAATTCAACTAGTTACCAAGCCGTGTTATTAGCGAATTTATCAATTAGTTATTTCTATGGGTTCCTACAAAGAATATTTCATGTTGTTTAGTTTGAATCAGTATTTGATACGAAAAAAAAATAACCCATAAAAAACAAGTTTTAACAATACTCCCTTTCTCATATTCGGGTTTCGTGTCTACCATATGCGTCGGAATCTCCACACACTTACTGAATTGCATGAAAAAACCATTTTAAAATTTGAAAAATCCAAAATTATACTATAATTATTATTTTTTTAACGAAAATTTGATAGATCTTCTTGATCGTCGCCACGAGTCTACTTGCAAAGTTTCAGCTCGATTGGATCAAGGGAAAAGGGTTATTAATCGATCCAAAGTTTTTTCGTCAAGCAAGCAAGCAGACGCCACGAGTTAAAAGAATCATTACAAAAGTTTGATTAATACCAACGGCGGCCCGATAACGTCACGGAATATTTAAAATTTGAATTACTCCGTCGATAGATATAATAGGTACTTTACTACGAATTTTGAAAATTTATGACAATTGGTTCACAGATGACAGCACGGTTTTTTTAGAGATATTTTTAGAGATTTTTGACATAGATATTTGTCTAGACATGTTTCATTTTCAGTCAATCAAAATTATTACACAATGGTAAACTTAATTTACAAGGAAAGGGAGTAAAATAAAAACTTGGTTTTTATGGGTTAGTTTTTTTTTAGTTGAATTTATTTGAATCTTTGAAAATGAATGTAAATTATTCCACGACATTTAAAAACGCATTTGTTACAGTCATCGTCGCCACAGTCATGGCAGTCATTACACTTTTATTATAATTAAACTGTTTTAAAACAACATTAAATGATTCAGAGAACCCAGTAGGAGGCCCCGGCCAGGGGAGTCCATATTTGGGGTCCGGAGTGAAGCCGCTTTTGGGCCGCGACTGTGGTCAACAAACCCGCGCGGGTGACAGACGCCACTCGCGTCTATTAAGTAAGGCTGGCCGCACTTTGGATAAGAATTATTACGTACGTATTCGTACCACTATTTACGTACGTATTGGAGCGCGTACATTGATTGCGTCTTGCGTTGTCACGATCAGTTACTTTTCGCATTTTTCCAATAACGTTTGTGCCAAATGAATAATCTATATCTTCTGGAAAACTCTATTATGGCAGACTTAAATAAGGACAAATTTCATGACTATCTATCTAATAGATCAGTTACTTTGCGCATTTCTCCAATGACGTTTGTCCCAAATGAATAATCTATATCTTCTGGAAAACTCTATTATGGCAGACTTAAATAAGGACAAATTTCATGACTATCTATCTAATAGATCAGTTACTTTGCGCATTTCTCCAATGACGTTTGTCCCAAATGAATAATCTGTATCTTCTGGAAAACTCTATTATGGCAGACTTAAATAAGGACAAATTTCATGACTATCTATCTAATAGATTCACAAATGCTGGGGAGAATCGAAGTACAACGAGAGCTCATAACATCGGAGAAATATTTAAAAGTTTTTTTTGTTCGAAGTACATAATTATACCTCACCTTCACTAGACCAAATTATTTAACTTACAGGTATTTTTAGTTCTTTAGAAATCTCTAACCTATCTAGAAATAATAGAGAATCCTCCGCCATGATCTGCGCTGATCGTCACGTAGTTAAATCACTTTGGTCCCACAAACATTTGTGGTTATGTGTCAAATTGACAAAATTTTCAATATCCATCGTACGAAATCGCAAAAATTTCCGAAAAAATCCGGATCGTGTCGGACGTCACTTCTATACATGCGTACACGCACTACTAAATCGTATACAGTGTGCGATGTTCAATACTACTTCGAAGGTCAGGAATGTACTTGCGTATTCGTACGTATACGTACTACTAAATTTCGTACGAAAACGTATCCAGTGTGCGGCCGGCGTAACTCGACAGGTACAAAAGAGAGTGTCGTATCAACGTTACGAGGCCCCAGAAGCTGACGAAAGATGAATCGATCATTTTGACAAGTTGGATGCGTGAAACGCGCGACACCGATTATCGTGCTGTGGAGATTGACGACGAATCAAACATCTCATTTACATTATTTTGCCACAAAATTAACAGATATTTTAATATTGCAAAGGAAAATGAATTATTTCGCATCGCATTGAATACATTTAAAAATATTGAGAGAAAGTTTTTTGTATTTATGAATAGTTAATGAATTTATTAATTTTAAAGAAAGTTTGTGTATTTCTTTAATATTTATATAATATAAATATGCACATGTATGCTAAATGTTAACCTGGTAAAGTGAAATTTTGTGTACATGTGGTAGTGTTTTGTTAGCAAACACCAAGTCTTTTTGGGGTTATACCTACTTCTTTTAAAGGAAAATTTTTAAGGTAAATTTTGAGGCGTATCTTCGTATGACTGAGGTGAATACCTAAGAGTTTTAAATTCATAGACTGATGAATTGAAGAGATCCAAGTCGCTGAATATAATGTTGAACAAATTATTCGAGCGATATATAAAAGAGTTTTGTCGGGAGTTTGTATTACAGTGTGGTACATGGTCCTTATAAAGCAACGAATGCAACTTCACTTTGATTTCCTCATACATCTTCGTATCCAATAAAGCAATGCTCTTATTCATGATTGCAAAAATACACAAATTCGCCCGTTTTCAACAGCTTTCCAAACAAGACTACTGGATAAATCTGTTTACAACTTTGACAGGCATCGTTTGAAAGATGGCGTTAAACCATGGTTAAACACATGATTTTGACACCATCAGTCACTTAAACGTTAGTTAAACAGTCAGTTAAACGCGGGTATTTATCATATAGCGGGACAAAGCCCTCGTAAACGGTGTCAGTAAAATAAGCACTTACGCAACAGTATGTCGTTAAGAGGATATTTCGTCTGATCTTTATCAAAATAACATTTTATTATAAACTCAAATAAAAATATAATAGAATACCAAATAAAGGATTCACTAGCTTTCTTAAAAGTAAAAAAAAAAACTGGGTGCATTTACTTATGTGCGCGTATTAGAAGACTTTTTGGCATAAAAACTACTGCTGTGTTAAATATCTTGCGTTGGAACATAGTTTGGAATATATTCCAACTTAAGGTATAAAACACAAACTAGAATTTCCATCAATGGAAAAAGTCTGATATACATATTAAATATGATATACACGTACGAATTGCACTTAGCTTGTATAAAAAAGAGAAAATGAAACATTAGAGATATAATTCAATTGTATTATGAAAAATACAACATAAATAAAAATAAACAAATTTTTATTAATCAATTAGAAAAGACATACATACAGAAAAATCCAATACGCCAGAAATTATTTTTTCATTTAAATTATTTGGTTCTCTAGCAGTAGATGTACAAAAATGATGAAAAGCAGATTGCTTTAAAAATCAAATAAACATGTAAATTAATTAAAAAGAGACTTCATACAAGGTAGAAAATTTTTCGTTAACTTACCAGGCTGCCATGTTGAAATAGTATAACGCACCATCCTCGGATAGAATGGAGGTTCGTCGGTTCGAATCCCGGTAGCAGTTAAAATATTTTTTAATAAAAATTTATTTTATAATTCACAGAACATTGTTCTGTAATTGCAACTTTACAATAATAATGCTTTGATATAAATAAAAATAAACAACAGCGCCCGGAGCGTACGCAAATTTCATAACACCACTTTCCAACGCCGTATAAGAATTGCTATTGGTTAAATATCAATCGGAAAACCGGCATCTTAGCTTTTGACTGGCGAGTCTTGACTTTTTGCATTGACAAGATCTTGCATCTCGTAATGCAGGGAAAGATTGCCGGAAGTCGGGGCCCTGGAAGAAGGAGAACTTCACGGCTGAAAAACTTGAGACAGTGGTTTGGCCAGTCTACTGTGGAGCTGTTCCGGGCCGCAGTAAACAAAGTCCGTATAGCCGACATGACAGCCAACGCCCGGTAAACGGACAGGGCAAAGATTTCCTATAATTTCACTCTAACTGCGCCTGAAGAAGTGCAACTTCTTTTGAACTTTGAGATCCTGACAGCCACCGCAAAACCTGATTCTCATTCCACGCTTGTCCGCTGCCGTATCCGCCGTGAATCGAATCCTAACGGACTATCGGCAGCGCGAATTGGCAAGAGCCTGCCTGCAGAACGCGTTGTCGACTACCGCGGGCGCCCGCTTCGGCGGAAGGACAGTTATGACATGGCGCGTGTTCGGCATGCTCAAACTCTGTCTTCAACAGCGGTTGGTCACACGTAATGGGGGCGCCTGAAGTTAAATAGTTTAGATTGAGGATTCTGTGCCGAGACAACCTGGGAATTTGTTCCCGGGTTGTCTCGTGTATGTGTTCTGTATGGATTCTCCGGAGCTCTTATCGTCCATATCTTTTCACGTACCGGCCAGAAATACCCGTTCACAAGTATTCTTTCACTGCAACAAAAGCGACACATCTCACCAAAAATACTCCACGATCAACAGATTTTCCATCGTAGGAAACGAGTATGCACAAATTGCAGATATTTTTTATTATTTTTATTATTAATTAACGCCCTATAGGGCTTTTACAATAGATAGGTATAGTGTACATTAAAATAATAGGTATATAGTTTAGAGAAGAGAAAAAAAACATAATACATGTAAACATAGTAATGACAAAGTGAGAAGAAAAGAAATCTTCTTAACGAATACTTTACGGTTAATTTATTTAATTAACCTTTGTTAATACATATTGAATACATGTCTTTGTTCTTACTGATATACACTTTTAATTGTCTTTACTTATTTTGTGATTTATGTACTTATACAGATAGATATTGTGTTATAAATTTCATATGTATACATTTTTAAATGATCATGTAAGCAGATCACTGTCATCTAGACATTTTCGTATATAAGTTTCTTTTATTGTAATAGGTGTAAACCGTTGATATAAATTAAATATAAATAAATTCAAATATTTTTTGCTGTCTCGAGCCCCGGGAGTTAAAAAAAACGAGAGAGCTTACAGTAGTCGCGTGTGATGTGTAACATTAGACATCTCACAGTTAAAAATATCAATTGAGCGGCGACAGAAATTAACATCAAAATTTAAAAAAGCTAATACCTATATATTTATTAATTAGTAAATACAAGTAAAAAAAAATGTATGTGCATTTATTTATTATTGAATTTTGCCGCACTAGGTAGGTACCGTATATCTACTACGCATTTTGTTTAGAAATGTGTTTGGCCAATTATATGTTTTTATTTATTTTCATAGGTGGCGGTAGTTCAGAACAGTCCTGGATTTTTGTCACAGGGACATCATTAATCAATCAATATATTTAAGTGGAATGAACAACTTTGGATACCGGTCGCGTTAAGATTAATTTAAATATATACAACTTTCAAAAAATTAAAAGACATGGTATTCTATCATGGGTGGAAATGGTGAAGGTTGCATTGTGTAAAGTGATCACTTAAGCCAGCCGTACGATAGGTCGTAAGCCCTATGAACACCTAAAGACATCCATACCCATCTTCTTCTTCTGGTGTCATGTCAGGTCCCCCCAACGTTGACTATCACCCGAGAGAAAGCGTCCCTGTCCTGGGCAGCACGAAACAGCTCTCCAACACTTCTTATGCCCGTCCAGTCGCGTATATTGCGGAGCCAGGAGATTTGTCTCCTTCCAACACCTCTACGACCCTCTATCTTGCCCATAATTCATATTTTTCTCCTCTGAGCACATGACCCAAATACGATACCTTTCGGATTTTGATATTTGTCAGCAACTCTCTATTCACTCTAGCTCTTTGAAGAACTCTTGTGTTGCTGACCATATCCGTCCAGGGTATCCGGAGCATTCTCCGATGTATCCACATTTCGAACGCCTCCAGCCGGTTCATGCTACTCACTTTGAGGGTCCACGATTCCACTCCGTACAGCAGGACTGACCATATATAACATTTGACCAGTCGCTGTCGAAGTTTCAGGTTAAGATTGTCATCGCAGAATATCTGTCTCATTTTGTTAAAAGCAGCTCGCGATGCTTCAATTCTGCATTTGACTTCGGTTTCTGGGTCGGGGTCTTCCGCTAGGATACTTCCAAGGTATTTAAACTTTGTCACTCTCTCTATACCAGCCCCATTCAATGTGAGGCGTGCTCCCGTGTGATCTTGCCTACTAAACACCATGAACTTTGTTTTACTCACGTTCATGTTAAGACCCAGTCTCCATACCCATACATTTCCCATAAAAATTTAATTTCGTCTCTAAATTGACAGACGATTTGTGTTCGATTGTGTTTAATGAAAAGGGTATTGGAAATAGCGACAACCGTTTCATTCGAAACGAAATCAAATTACAGTCTCGTAATAAAAATATTTTAAACATGTTATTTCAATTACTTTAGAGTTATATTACGTAGTTAGTTCTAGTGCAATAGGTTTGCATAATTTGTTGTGAGTAATTTTTTAGCGTAAATGGTGGGTTGGCTACATTCCGACAATTTCACAAATCGATCGATTATAGTAGTCGAACTCTATTATCTCTGCGTTTACAATTTTATGATGCAATTTAACTGCTACTGTACAATAATACAATGCAATAATTTAGAAATATCGTAATACAATATGGCGAGCAATATTGTTTAGTACAGCGGTCAATACTCATACAATGATTAACTAGTTCAGCGTGGGTTCAGTCTTTATAGCTATAGCTAGTCCTATTTTTCACAGTACAAGTTATTAACTTAGTTTGAAAAATAATTTGAATATTTACTTACTTACTTGCCATCACGCCCTGTGGGGGTAGGCAGAGAGGGTAGAGTGCCACACTCTTCTGTCCTGACATATAACTCTTGCCTCATTCTCATTCACACATCTTCGCAAGCAAGCTCGACGGTTGTTGAGGCTTCTAATCTTCCATCTTCCAATATCGGGATAATCTGGTCATGCCACGTCGTCCGCGGTCGCCCTCTCTTTCTGGCGCCGTCAACACTTGCATTATACATCTTTCTTTCCATTCTTTCCTTATTCATTCGCTCAACATGCCCAAACCACTTGAGCGACCCTGTTTTAATTCTACGAATTATGCTAAGATCAGCTTTACATTCATTCCTAATATCTTCATTCTTTACTCTGTCATAAATGGATTTTCCACACAAACATCTAAGTCTAAGGGATCTCGTCTCACTGCATTCAGTCTACTTTTGTTCCTCTTCTGTCAGCTCCAGGCTTCACTTTCGTACATCAGTGTCGGTACCAGAACTCCATTATGTAGCGCTAGTTTTGCCTCGGTAGACACATTTCTATTAGAAATTATTGCATTCAAAGCACCTTTGTCTTGATGTCTTTCTCGACGTTCCCTCTTCTATCGAACATACTTCCCAAGTACACAAACTCATCTACTTGTTCCAAACATTCATTGCCTACTAGAATATTAGTACCTACAAAATGTACTTCGCATCGTATCGTATGAAATAGTTATTTATTCTGGTTACGGAAAGGCAAAAATAGGAGCTACGTTTTTTGAGAATGGCTTCGACACATTGCTACTTGTTTATTTACTTCATAATTAGGTGTGATGAAACGAGCTGAGCTATTTGATACAAGAACTAAAAAAATTATCTACAGTGCTTTTATTCTCCCTCATATTTTATATGCCATTATTATTTGGTAATTCACAGGCGCAGGGAATGATACAAAGAACTTTAAACAGAGCCCTTAAAATAATCTTCAACCTAAATCGATACACCAGAACCACTGACTTGTGCAAAATCACCGGCATGCTTAACCTAGAAGATCTGATATATGTGGAAAAGATAAAGATGACTTATAAAATAAAGAATAAATTATTAAAAACGAATATCATCCTATACCAGAACAGTGATGTACATAGTCAATACACAAGAACAAGAGACTATACAGGGTTATTTGTAAAACATTAATAACCTCGCAGGGCTATATTTCTGCCTTGATTATGAGTCGAAAATGTTAAAGCTATTATGACCTAATATCAATAATTAAGGAGATATGCGACATCAAAGTTTGCATTTTTTTTTCAATATTTCTGTCTTATTTTTTGTAAAACGTTGGACTATCATTACAGTAACTCATATCGATTACGAAAAATTTATTCGTTTCAATACAAGTTAAATAAAAAGATAAAAACCCTGAAAAAATTCCAATTGGAATGTTTTCCAATTGGAATTCGAAGGTTTTATTTTTTTTATTTGGCTTGTATTAAAGGGAATGAATTTTTCACATTCGGTATAAGTTACTGTAATGATACTCCAACGTTTTACAAAAAATTAGTCAGAAATATTGAAAAAAAAATGCAAACTTTGATGTCGAATATCTCCTAAACTATTGATATTAGGTCATAATAGCTTGAACATTTTCGACTCATAATCAAGGCAGGAATATAGCCCTGCGAGGTTATTAATGTTTTACAAATAACCCTGTATAAGAAGTAATATACCGCGGACTAACAGAGAGAGATATGGTTTCCTATACACTGCGATCGATTTCTATAATGGGATCCTCAATTCCTTAAAGGAATTAAATAGTATAGAACTGTTCAATAAATGGCTGAAGAGACTCGTGTTGGAGAGGAGATAACCGTGTGACAAGTCAATGTGATTATATTTAATATATGTACCCACTTATTTTACTGTATTTCCTGTCCCCTTATACCAGCATACAATTGCTGTTTGGGGATACGCTATTTAATTTTTATGTTAATTAATACAAATTGTTATATTCATTATTCATTACAACTTTTTATTTTTTGATACTTTATGTATTGTTAATTTATTTTCATTAATTAATCATTAATGCTTGTATCTATCGTGTAAGTCTAAGAAATTGATTTCACAGTCGAGCTTTGAACACCGTGAAATAAGTAGTAAGAAGCTGCTACTTTGATCGATTTGAAATCACGCCACTAGAGCAAGGCTAAGTCCATTGCCAAGTATCGATAACATTTCCGTAAGTTCACTATTATTGAATTTTTTATATTTTTTATTAAAAATATAATAGAAACCTAAAAGGTTTATGGATAACATTTTTACATGATTCAGTATAGGAATATGATAATAATATAATTTAGATACAAAGTCATTTTTTTATAGTTGGCCGAGTTTTAGCGTTTTCGTCTCATCTGTTTTGAATTTGTCAGTGGTCAGTTGTGGCAGGTCGTTGTATAGTTTTAGTCCGTTGCAAATTAGTCGGGTCTATCCTGTTTTTGTTTTGGCGTATGTTATGTGATAGTTTTGAGGCATTCCAGTGTTGTGTTGGTGTTTTTCGTGTATTTTGTGTGACTTTATGTCTTCGTCTTGTATTTCGCCAATTGCTAGTCTGTGAATGATTTTAAGTGTTTCGATGTTTGTAATGCTTTCGATGATTAATTTTTGTGTTATGCGGTATACAGTTTCAGTTGGTGTCCGGTATTTCAGATCATAGACCATTTTTAGTATTTCGTTTTGCTGTCGTTGGAGTCTGTTCAGGTTAGTTTTGTTTCCGGTTCCCCAGAAGGATATCAAATATCCTATTCTACTCTATAAAACTATTACAAATATTTTTTACGTATTAATTATATAAAGACCGTCTGTCGATGTATCAGTTAACTTGCTACATGTACAGGCTGTTCAAAAAATTTTTTAGAATAGTTCACTTTAAATAATTTTAAATTAATGTTGATGCAGCCCCTGAAGGCCATCAAGTAAGTCCCCTTTTTAAGTGTAAGCCTTGCAATCGAGAATATGGTAAACCTTTTCTATTATTCTCATAAAAAGCGACATAAAAACAATTCCATTTTAACAGCATTGAAAAATTCAAGTTTTCGTAAGATGTCATATTTTCAACACCTCACGTTCAGTGGTGATTCGGTTAGTTTCTTTCTTTTAGCTGAAAAATGGTTTTGAATCAGGTAAAACACAACATTATGTGATCGTTCCTAAAAAATGGTACTAAATTTTGTTTTAAAACGCGACTTTGTGACAAATTTACGAGCGTAACCGCTGAATAAACAAACATATTTCAAAATTTTAAAACCAAATTAATTAAACAATTAAAAAGACATTCAGAAAAATCTAATTCACGAAAAAATATAAGATTACTACTGGGATTAGAACCCAGGTGCTCTGACCACTAAGCTATAGCAACGCTCTATGTTTCCGTGAATACATCGACCTTATCAATTTGGTTTTAAAATTTCACAGTTGTTCTGAAAAATTACAACTTCACAAATATGAATGTGTTCTTGAATATATATAATATCTGTTGTATAAAATTGAATTATTCGGTTAATTCTGGCGCCCATCTAGCGGTGGCATTGCAAAGTAATTTCAACTATCGTATCAAGAAAAGTGGATTGCTCTATGGACAAAAATTAATCAATTAATAAAAATGAGAACTACATATAAGGTCAATATATATTCACGGAAACGTAGAAGGTTGCTATAGCTTAGTGGTCAGAGCACCGGCCCCGGAAAGGAGGTGACCTGGGTTCGAATCCCAGTAGTAGTCTAATATTTTTTCGTGAATTAGATTTTTCTGTATGTCTTTCTAATTGATTAATTAATTTGGTTTTAAAAATTTCACAGAACTTTGTTCTGAAAAATTACAACTTCACAAATATGAATGTGTTCTTGAATATAAACACATTCCATTTTAAAATGCGCTCGGATAAAAGTAAAATGTGCATTTCGTTTGTTGCTTTAATGTTTAGGTACTTAAAATAAATTCTTCCATTGTCTCGAGCTGTAATGTACACAATAAAATGTATTCTAAATTCTGTAATAAACACGAGCGTCGCGCTTCGCGCTACCGAACCCGCGGTGCGTGGCCGCCGCTTATAGGCAATTATAATTGCTTCGGATACATCTCTCGGCTGCAGGCGCACCTTTGCTGCCGCCGGCACAGCGTCCCGTAAGTGTGTTGATGACATCATTCGACTAAACGGCATTATTTGCCCGAGCAATCCGCTCGTCAAGCCATTGTCGGCCGCTCTCCGGAGCGATTAGTCTCGAACCCGCCAGGTCTAAAAACGTGAGAAATTTCGCCTATTGACTAATCTCTTCTAACCCGCTTGCAACCGATGTCGTGAATGCCTTCACTAAATAAATATACTTTGTTTTGTATTTAAATAAAAACACCCTTTAGCTGATTAGGATGACGAGAAGGTTTTGAATAGCACTTTTAGGTTAGCACTTTAAAAGGAATTGGATGCCCCTATCAAACTAATCAAAATTATATATATATATATATAATATATATAGATATATATATAATATATATATATATATATATATATATTATATAGATAAAAGAAACCCGTGTTTCCCTACCCGCCAAGTTTTCTCCACAACCAGCCACAACCACCCACCGGTGGTTGTGGTGGTTGATAGCCCTTGGTGTCACTTCTAAAATATGCGAGATTGGTGGGGGTTGCTCTGCGTAGGTGGGAATGGGTGACGAAAATGTGTTTTGTTATGGGAAGACCGCAAATGCTTCAGATTGTTTCAAAATGGGCGCGCCGACTGTGTCTGTGAGTCTAGAAGGTTTCTGAAAAACCTGCTATGGAAAGTTTTGAAAGTTATAACATGCCGTATACTGTATAGTACAGCCAGGCTTGAGAAGATCACAACATGCCAAGCCAACTTCATGCCCTCTGGACTACGAAGACCGCCTGATTACAATTAAATTTAAAAATACCACAAAATATCGAAGTGCTATTTTGAAATTATTAGTTCATTGTCAATCGTTAACTGAAGATTAATAAATAAACACGATATTTAACCATCTCAAACCTAAATCATTTTTTAGTATGTCGTATCTAAAGCTTTTAAACATATTCATGTTATTGCAAACAAGATGACCTCAATAATAACCTAATTACAAACAAATGACCTTTTATGCAATAGTAACAAAAAGAATTATTATTTCGATCTTCAAAGATTATAATATAATGCACGCTATTCGAAAGGGTTAAAGTAGATCTATCAGCCGCAATCTTTAACCAAAGGCCGGCCCCCTCAAATTAATCATATCTTAATGTAAATAGGTTTAGTGAAAAAACAATTATTTTCGCCATTTGACAGCAAAAAAAATGTAGATTAGCTAGATGGCTGAATGGATGCGAACATTGCAAACTAGAAAACTGAATAACAGTAAACTGTTAGGCAATTTAAATTATTCCCACGAATTATACCAATAGAATATTTGTAATTTGAAAAGTGACATTAAAGTTTCGAGTTTTTGTTGTTTTTATGAGCTCAAAATATTACCCATATTGCGTGCATCTCGAAATTATCTAGTCCATATCTACCTTATATACGTAGGCAGCTTTTAGTCTGCATTAAGCAATGTAATATTATTAGTTAATTGTATCAAATATGTGTATATTTAATAATATTTTTAAACAAATTAAATAGAAAATTGTTTCATTTCTAAGCTACCAATTTTTTTTTGTATTTTAGAAATAAATAACTCCAACACGATATTATTTATCAGACAATGGAGGTGTTTACTATTTTTTTAAAGGCTATTCTAGTAATCGGAAACGAATAACCATTGAGGATAATCACGAAGGCGCATATGTACAGCTTTCCTATAACCAAATTTCTCAGCAATATTGATTTCGATAAGGAATATAAGCAAGACCAGTTGACCTATGTAACCACTTCATAACATAATAAGATTCTGAATTTTATAAAGGAACGCTAAAGAATACCCTAGAATATTGGCAAACATTGTTCAAAAGAATGCAGTTAAGCTACAAATTCCCTGTAGGGAGACCACAGCTCAAGACAGAGAGGAATGGAGAAAACTTGAGCGGTCGCTCCGGTCCTGAATGGACCTTAAAGCCAACTATAATAATAAGGAATATACAAAATAAAAAAAGCAACAATTAAAAATCCCTTCTTCAGGATTTCAACAAATTAGTGGTTAATATAAAATATATAAAGTTTATGCTTGTTAATTATATTAATAATGGTACCACAAAATGTTTTGCAGATATTGAAGAAGTAACTGATAGTACTAAAAATAATCTTCATCAATAATATATGATTACATTGTATAACCACTACTGGTGTGTTTTGATATCATACTGTCACTATATTTTATGTATCAGTCAGTGTGTTCTGATGAAGACACAGTAGTATTGAAACCGGTGGAAGTTGAATGAATTAAAGTGGTTTAAACAATAATTGTGAGGTATAAAAGCAAAGGCAGCAATATCAAAAAAAAATTAAATGCAGTCATCGAGGATTACTAATTTATTATATACTTAATTCGAGATTATACGGAAAACAAAGCCTATAAATTTATAAAAAACATGATTTTGGAAGAGATAGATACTTGGATTTTGTATTTTTTAAACTAGTTATCCTCGGTGACTGCATTCAAAACATTTTATTTATTTTAACTCCCTTTATATTAACTCGTGGCGTCTGCTTGCTTGCCGTCAACAAAAACTTTGGATCGATTTTTGACCCTTTTCCCGTGATCCAATCGAAACTTGGCAAGTAGACTCGTGGCGACGATCAAGAAGATCTATTAAATTTTCGTTAAAAAAATAAATAATTATAGTATAATTTTGGATTTTTAGAAATTTTATTGGTTTTTTCAAATTGGAATCATTAGAAAAGTTTGATTACTACCATAGCGGAATATTTTCTAAATTTGAATTACTCCGTTGGTATTCATAATAGGTACTTCACTACGAATGTCGAAAATCTAAATTGACTGACAAATGTTTTTAGAATTTAATCTTCAAAGCATGAAGTGTCTTATCGAAGCTCAAAGCATCTGACATTTTAGAAATATATTAAATTACTGTAAGATTAGTGTTATGTTATATGTTTTAATTCGTCTTTAATTGTTGTTATATTTTACAAAAAAGGGAGTTTATTAAAAACTTGGTTTTTATGGGTTACTTTTTTTGTATATTGCTAGTTTGTTGGTTTTATTGTTGGTTTTTAAAATTAATAATTATGTCCAAACACACACATATTACTTGAACGAGATGTTTAAAACAAAGTTTGGTCCAATTATTCCAGACGCACGTTTCTCATAATCCCCATGAGATTGCCATCAACGCGCTTGATGTGTTTTGTCTCGCGAGTTTCCCCATCATCTGATGCGGGCGATCTGGGCCACGTGAAGTAAATTAGGTAACGGTTCCCGCACGTTTGTGTGAACACACACCTATTCATTTGCATGCGCGCATGTACAGGTAGCCGTGCGAGCGTCAGCTGACTTGTAAAACAGCCATACATTTGCACCTCGTGGCCGGAAATAATGATTGTTAAAATGCATTTATCAGTTTCTTCAATAATTAAATTATTTATTTATTTAATTAATACACGGTACAACGTACCATTAAAGAAACAATATATATAAACATGTTTAGATTGATAGGTAATAATAAAAAAAGGAGATAAGGTATAATTCTATCAAAAACAATTAATAAAGAGATATATAAAGAAAAATAAAACATTACTTAACATAAAGTATAACAAAATTACGTCAAATGAAATAATAGTTATCAAATCAAATATGAATGTCAACAATCAATAAAACTACAACAAATTAAAATAATTATGTCTGAAATTCAAGAAGCAATACAGGTGGAATAATAAAAACTTGCAAAAAAAATAACTCATAAAAACCAAGTTTTTATTATACTTCCTTTCTTTGTAAAATATATCAACAATTAAAGACGAATTAAAATATACAACATAACACTTAACTTACTGTAATTTAATATATTTCTAAAATGTCAGATGTTTTGGGCTTTGATAAGACCCTTCATGCTTTGAAGATTGAATTCTAAAAACATTTGTCAGTCAATTTAGATTTTTGATATTCGTAGTGAAGTACCTATTATGTATACCGACGGAGTAATTCAAATTTAGAAAATATTCCGCGACGTTATCGGGTCGCCGTTGCTAGTAAGCAAACTTTTCTAAGGATTTCAATTTGAAAAAACCAATAAAATTTCTAAAAATCCGAAATTATACAATAATTATTAATATTTTTTAACGAAAATTTGATAGATCTTCTTGAGTCTACTTGCCAAGTTTCAGCTCGATTGGATCACGGGAAGAGGGTTAAAAATCGATCCAAAGTTTTTTCACCCGGCAAGCAAGCAAGCAGACGCCACGAGTTAATATAAAGGAAGTAAAAATGCATTGCAGACACAAATGTGGGTAATGCGTTTTGTGCGCTTTTCTGGTTCGAAAAATATCATTGTACTCAGTTAAATAACTGTAATTAAAATAAAAGTGAAAATAAAATTATTTAACCTTCCTGGCGGGGATCTGAACCCAGGTCTTCCGCATAACAAGCGAGAAAACACACTACCGCACTGCTGAGCAGTATAGTTACACGCTGGTTAAATCAGTAGTATATGTACCTATGTATCTACCTGTGGCGTGCAGCGCATACAAGCAAAAAACATTTTACACGCAATATTAAAATGTTGCCATCCATGATATCATAAAATGTTTGACTTATTTTTGTGAAAAGATATTTTTATATTAAAATAATATTTTCCCGATTTAATTATCTTCGAAATCAACCGAAATCAAATCATCTTCGAAATGTATTGAAAATTTTTGCCGTATTACCCATATAAAAAATATTTATGTATTTAAAAAATCTTCTTTACAATACTTATTTTATAGTGCAGTTCTTTTTGTGGATTGAAGCTACTCAAAATAGTTCATTATATACAGTTAAAAAAAATGTACGTACCCTTATAGGTATATGCGTATATATATATATATTTTTAATATAGGTATGTAGTCGGTCACAGCCTAACCTAAGTTTATACCTACTGCACGCCACTGGTATCTACATTAATGTCTTACAAATGTCACTAGAGTGACTAAATTTTATTAAAAAAATATATATTAAAATTTAACTAATTAAGCTTCTGTAAAAAATATATTCTATAATTTTAAAAATATTATCTTGAGAAATAAATCTTCGATGTTAACCATAATAGATTGTTAATTACACATTAATTAATAATTGCATTTAATTGTTTTTAAACGTAATTAATTTAAAACATTTATACTGTATGTGTTATAATAATATGTGTAATAGCATTACCTAAATATTGGATCATGATGGTTGATCGACTTCGCAAAGCTCTCAAGTAGTGCTTTTTTAATAATCTTGTTTTCTTCGTATGACGGTACGGTTTTTAAAATGCCACGGACAAACTTTCTGTCCAGTTTAACTCTTCCGGGGTAACCTTGAGAACATTTTAGATGTACCCCGGAAAAGTATAGGTCGGTCATGTATTCAAGATGTGCACTCTGAGATGTTGTTTAAAGCAGGGCCGGGCTGGTAAATTGTAAAGTTTGGGAATGGGACCTCTAAAACAATAAGAACTACTTTAGAACATTCTAGAAGAATTTAGATCGAACTAAACTATTCCGTAAACCTCGAGAACATCGGGTCTTTATAAATATGCATGGCACTGCGTCGCACACACAGTTGTGGTTGTTACATTTCAGCGATTCGACAGATAAAGCAAAATCTTTAGTGCGACCGGCGAACATAAATTAAGAGAGTACAGGCGTGCGAATATCCTGGAAAGACGAATATTAAGTGTTGCAGAGATGAGTGATTAGTGCGACATTATTGTAAGTTAAAGCATACCGTTCTGGTTTGAGTTTTCTGGGATATTCTGCCGCATTTATACGACCTTTCTGGTCGATGTTTAGTACAACACTGACCACGATACGCTTTGATTTCGACACGGTATTGCAAGCAATACTTAATCTTATTACTTCATCAATACACATTACAACACATCAGCTCCGATGGTGGATCCTGCAGTGGGATCCGAAACGTCGGTCAGGAATCCTACCTTAGAAGATACTAAATCGGCCATGAAAACCTAAGAGCATTTTGCCCCAATTAAATTCGTATCCAATGACTTTGGTGAATAAATAAGTATGCCTCCTATCGCCACGATACCGTGACAACAATATAATATTGTAATGAACAATCGCTTTCCGCGTATCACAAATAACGCCAACCAATATTTTTTTCTTTTTAGCGGACGAACGAATTGTTTCTGGAGTGGTGGTAAAAGTTGAGAACAGGTCAACCAACAAAAATTATTTCAAAATACACAAATATCAAGATATAGAGGCCTCCGATTTTGCACCCAGACTCAGGCCAGTCCTGGTTAGAAGTATTCAGTACTTGCATAAGGATGTCTTCTTTATGAATATTTGCATATATTTGGATGCAATTCGTACTGCTCAATGGCTTCCTGTCGACGAGCTGTTCTGCCGTCGGGCACATAACAATATTTTTCTTTTCAGGATTGCATCCTGCTCTTTGCATCCGTCCCGGCCTATCGAGTACATCGATTTGAAAAGTAATGTATATTCTTCTACTTTCATATTAAATAACGACTTTTTAGTTGTCAACTCTCTCTCTCTTTCGAGGCTGTCTGTGTCTGGGCATTCCTCTCTGACTTCTTCTTTCAATCATTCTCTCAATTTTATTTCTGAGGAATGCATTGTATCTGAAGATGTGTCCTCTCCTTTGACTAATGGAATTTTCGGTGATTTCTATGACGAACCTCTTTTCTGGCTCTGTCCAACAGCCTCTGGTTAATCGATAATAAGTGAACGTATACATTTATTTTTTCAATACTTTATTGAAAATAAAATAAATACATACATGTTACAGTAACAGTGAATATTACATTTTTTTATACGTGTTTAACTGTCCCCAGAAAAGTTAAATTCTGTGTTTGGAGACAGGTGTATATGATGCATAAGAGCATGAATGAGTCAATAAATGAAACAGTGTAATGAAATAAAAACAACATAAACTAAATGTTGGTGACTAAAGTATACAAATTATTTTCGGAGTACAGTTATTTTTGAAAATTCTAACTATTTTTTGTTTTAATTATGTATATTCTATTTATTTTATGTATTAATTGAATTTTGTACATTGTTCTTCAGTTCTGATATTCATTGGTAAGTTATTGAAAAATTTGACACCTAGATAAGTTAAATGGTATTTTGTGCCTGTTTTGTTGTATTTGGGAATGTTTAAACATCCTATTATTTGCGCTCTTTGGATATGAATATGAGTTTTATGAATTTGTTTTGAGTATATGGATATGAATATGAGCATTATGAAGTTTTCTTATATAATCTGTCTAATGTTGGAACATTAATTTATTTAAAAATTAAATCTATAGGGAAGGTTTTAGGTTTTTTTAATATTATTTTGACAATTAATTTTTGAGTTATTTTAAGAGTCTCTAAATTACTTTTAAAAGAGCCACCCCCCAACGTATAAAGCAATACTATAATACTGATTGTAAAAAACCATAATATAATGTTCTAAGTGATTCAAACGTTAAAATGTTGCGTGATCTTATAAATATATATATAATTTTTCGCACTCTATTTACAATCATGTTTATATGATTCTTCCAATTCAATTGTTGGTCTATAAAACGTTTTAAGAGAAAGTTTTGTAGATATTATATATTTTTGTAGTATGATTTGCTAGCATTAGATCATAAAATGATATGTTTTTTCGAAAACACTAGCCGCCTACAAAAAAGCTCTTCTGGACGAATTCGGTCGTTTATAATTGGTTATTGATGTCATGTCTATCTCTTGTTTTTAGATTTTTGAATTTTACATTTCATTTTATTTTACTGTCATTTTTATTGCTTCTTGAGTTTCAGATTTGATTTGTTTACAATTATTTCATTTTGTTGTAATTTTGTTGCTTCTTGAATTTCAGACATAATTATTTTAATTTGTTGTAGTTTTATTGATTGTTGACTTTCATATTTGATTTGATAACTATTATTTCATTTGATGTAAATTTGTTATACTTTATGTTAAGTAATGTTTTATTTTTCTTTATATATCACTTTATTAATTGTTTTTGATAGAATTATACCTTATCTCCTTTTTTATTATTACCTTTCAATCTAAACATGTTTATATATATTGTTTCTTTAATGGTACGTTGTACCGTGTATTAAATAAATAAATAAAAAATATCAAAAAATGTACGTTATTTCGTATAGAAAATCGTTTAACTATTTCTAGATATGTACACTATTGTGGCAACATGATAAATCGTCTTCTTGTTCAGCAATCTTCCACAACCGCGTGTGAATGGAAGCTTTTTTCATTGTTTAAAATGGATTAAAACAATAACTCGTAATGAATATATAGGTCGCACGGGACCACGCTTATAACGGTGCAATTATCGTAACAATTAATCTTCATTTCTTCTATTTTACCATCAAGAAAAATTCTTTTACGAGTACGATGGAGACAGTTGGACGATAACAATTATTGAGACGGTTAAGCCATGTATTCACTAGGGGACAAATCGCGAAACGTTCCGCTCGGCATGTCGCATCAACGTCTACGCTCATGTTTCGGGGACAATGACGCGGTCATTTGACGTGTACACACCGGGACTCGCATATCTTGTCGCGCAAATGTCACCCGATGAGGTTATGTTGACAGCTGCGGTATCTCATTTGGCGAAAACGGGGTTTCGCGCAATTCGAAATGTTTTTTTGGGTCGCAATTTCAAATTAACGAGGTTTTACTGTAGTAAATTGAATATTATTATAAACAAGGTCCTTTTTGCAAATAATTATTGTTTTCCACACGTCGCGGAAATGTCGCCCTATGAGGTTATGATGACATCTGCGTATCTGCGTAATGAGTTTATCGAAACGTAAGAGGAGAAGAAAGAGGAGAATGCGAATTTATTTACTGCAAAGAGAAAGAAGGACGGATATTCTATGCGATCTTCGATCGATACAGCTCGATGAGTTCAAGAACAATTTCGTTTCCCCATCATGACTGTCATCTTGACAGATACAGCGCATGCGTATTCACTTGTAAACATACCACGTGGTACTGACGCTCCGCGTAATGTTGCAGAGAGCTCGCTCGGGTACCGTGCGCATGGCAACGTTGCCACGGCTCGTAGAAATGCCGCGCTATGTTGTGCGCGATGTCGCGGAACAGTGCACGACGTTGCAACGTCACGTAGACTCTATGCCGCGCGTGCTGTTGAGGGACAATTTGTCCCCTAGTGAATACATGGCTTTAGAACAACAATCGTTTAGCTCGATTGCGATTACTGAATGCAAAAAATTCAACTAGACGCTATTTTATGATTGTATAAAACATATTCCAACAGAACACGTTATTCAGCGGGTACCCTATTGCTTGACCACAATAACTTGGCGTGCGGCGACTTTGGAACTAAAACCCGCCCCGCCCGCACCCCCTCGCCCTGTCATTCAGTACAATTTTGTATTTGCTCGGGAGCTGTGACTTCTTGATTACCAATATACACTGAATGATGAATTATTATGTCCAAAACATCCTAAGCAGTCCGAGATGGTGCAAGAACAATTGCCAATGAAGTATTAAAGTTGGACCGATGTTACCGTCTGACAGTTTGACAGATAGAACGGCCGCCATTACGGCTTGGTTTCTTTGGTGCCGCCCGACCAAATTTCTGTTAAAGGCTACGACACTGGTCACCGGACATTCTGTACATTATGTATTGTGTAATATATTTACACCCAGGCAACTTCTGTTACGCGACAGGGACGCCCTCCCTCTCACGCCAATTTATAGTGGTCGCATTCTAGTAAAAGTTGTTACGAAAACTGCGTTAGAAATAGCGCGTTCATAGTCACCATTGGTAAAATTTATAATCAGTATTAATAAAGGGCTTTAAATTAGGGATGCATCCGATACCGATATATCGGCTATATCGTGAGTTTTCGATATATCGGAATCGGCGATATTAATTAGCCGACATTTTATTTATTTATTTATAAAATCCTTGTTATACAATTTACTTTATACATGAATATGTGGATCGTAGTAATTTATTTAATTTTATTTACAATATTACTTATCTAAATACACATATTTTAATTATGTTTTGTGGATTGCTACTACTCAACTAGGCGTAGCCTGTGCTAGAGTAGCTAATTGTATACGTGTTATTTGTTTTGTCAACACAAATGTAGGACAAGTTTGTATAAGTAATATAATGAATATATTGGTGGGCGGAAGAAAAAAACAAATAGTATAGTATATGTGGAAAGAATATAAGTCTAGCAAAAAATAAAGTATGAAGTAGTATAAATCTGGTAAAACAAACAGAGTAAGAAGAATAAATCTAGTAAAACATACAGAGTAAGAAGAAGTATGGAAGTGGTGTTAACTTAGGGTTGTTCCGGAAGTTTATTAAGTATTTGATGTAGAAAGGATGATGAAAATACATTTTGAATTTCGCATAAATCGTTCATGTTTAAACGTGGCACAATTCATCTACGCTTGGGGAATCCCCGCGTTTCATAATTTCAATCAATATTCTTACTATTCTCAAACTGAGTCAAAAGCCTGTACTATGAAAATAGAACTAAATTGCTGGTGTCCTGGAATGGGGCTCGAGCCAACGACCAACCACTAGGCGAGCGTCATGACCACTACACCATCAAGCTACTCATATAATAATCTGAACGTAATGTTCTATTAAATTACAATTTTTTCAATTTAATTATAAAGTAAATATTCTAAAAAAATATTATATATAGAAGTTATTTCGTCTGTTTCTAATCTAAACCCACAACTTTTTACACCTTTTGAAATCTTCACTGTCCGCATCGGTATATCACGTAACATCAATATAATTTATATATAAAATTATTATGATAATTGTCGATTTTAATACCAAAGATTCTTAATGAAATCATAGACGATTATATTTCAGTGAAATTAAATGAAATGGGATACGGTTTCTACGGTTGCAACTATTAAAAATTCAGCTAAACACTTTTGCGTTTTTACTTTTGATGATTTTCACTTCAAATAATATTTCTATATTTAAAATTTTGGTTGATTAAGAATAATTGTTTTATTTTTAAAATCTGTTCACTACTACGTGTATGTGTTTCGGAAACAATGTTAAAAAATAAAATTAATATAATCAAAAAAAATATCTGGGTAGCAAATCGAAGCGTGAAAGGTATATACTAAGTTTACTAACATTCTGTCAGTTCACTACTACTCGACGTTACATAGCACTTAGTAATGGGTCCGCTCTGTACCAACTACTATAACTACTACAATGTACTAACTACTACACACACTTCAAAGTTATCGAAAGTAGGAGTACATACTTCAAACAGTACATTTTTTAAGTGAAATGTTGGGAAGTCGATGTAGATAAAAGAAGAAATTTTTGGAAATCGAAACATCTCCTCCCCCCCATGGTTTTGAAAATTTTCAAGAAGCACGTCTTGTAGGTAATTACAATTTTGTAGTACTACAATTAGTTCACATCATTAGTACTATAATTTTGTAGTACTGCAGTAGTTCACTTCATTATTACTACAATTAGTTCACTTCATTAGTACTACAATTAGTTCCTTTTTCAATTCAATTCAAGATCAATTTTTGGAAATCGAAACATCTCCCCCCCCCATGGTTTTGAAAATTTTCAAGAAGCACGTCTTGTAGGTCATTACAATTTTGTAGTACTACAATTAGTTCACATCATTAGTACTATAATTTTGTAGTACTGCAGTAGTTCACTTCATTATTACTACAATTAGTCCACTTCATTAGTACTACAATTAGTTCCTTTTTCAATTCAATTCAAGATCAATTTTTGGAAATCGAAACATCTCCCCCCCCCATGGTTTTGAAAATTTTCAAGAAGCACGTCTTGTAGGTCATTACAATTTTGTAGTACTACAATTAGTTCACATCATTAGTACTATAATTTTGTAGTACTGCAGTAGTTCACTTCATTATTACTACAATTAGTCCACTTCATTAGTACTACAATTAATTCACTTCATAATAATGAATAATAATTGAGTAATAACTACAATTTCGTAATACTACAATTAGTTCACTTCGTGTAGTTGTTACTACAAATGTAGTGTACACTTTGTAGTCTTCAAACTGGTGAACGTGTGTGTGTGTTGTGGTCTTCATTTTGAAATGTATTTTTTCCCTTCGCTATTAGCACTGGAGACAGGCTTTGGACACAAGTTGGTAATCAAAAGAGATGAAAACGCCATTTCATCTCCATCAAAAAAAACACATCATTAAGATTCAAAAATAATTTTAAAATCCCAAAATATAATATCAAACTGTGTCAACAAAACTACATATACTTGGGCATAAAAAACTTCAATAACCTACCTACAGATATTAAGAAAATCGATGACTTACAACAATTAAAGAAAAAAATAAACCAACACTTTAGATCGATACAATTTGACAATGCATAACAAGACATATAGCTAAGGAAAAAATAAGCCAAATCCAAAATAAACTAATAAAGTGTAAGCCCCTCACCAAGCACATGAGCAAGTCTCATTTTTGGAGAGGCAAAGCAATAAAATAAAATGTATCTAAGTAGATTGTAATAGACAAATGTATTATGATTTAAATGTAGTTTTAATATTAAATAAAAAAAAATAAAAAAAATATTAATTCTCTGTGAAGTGGTAAATAATTTAGTCTCTCTCACATTGTTGAGATGTAATGTTGTACTCCACATAAAAGTAAGACGCTATTACAGATCTCAGCGGCGTGGTCAATCAGGCAAACAAGAGTTTGTCAGGGTCCGCTGGCGATAGATCAGCGATCGTTACGTATTCCAGTCACCTGCTCCGGCGATCTGGCGAGCTAACAGTAAACGAGTTCCGAGCCAGTTTTTCAACCAGAGATACGTTTGGCGCGACTCTAGGACGACATTCCCGTCAGCAAAAACACCTCGCTTTGTCAAAAAGTAAATTAATATTTACGCTGTATATAGCGCTGCTAAAGGGTATCGGTAACACAAATGGTGGAAGTACTTTTTTTTTATTTTTTTATTTTTTATTTCAAAAAAATCCTTGTTTACAAATAAAGATACTTAATACTAGTTTAACAATAAAATATAAGATAAATTACACATTTTTTTTTGTTAAATTTGTGGATTATGCCACTCTACTAGGCTACGCCTGTCCCAGAGTGGCGTTATAGAACACAATTATAATATTTTTTCGAGTTCGTCAGTAGTATTTATTTTCATAAGGTAGTAATTATATATCTACAAAGTATCAAGTGTAATGTTAGTGAAAGTTGAGTGAGTCATAAGTCCAAGTGTAAATATGTGTAGAATAATTGTTTAATGTAAAAAGGGTTAAAGTTTTGTTTAAGATTATTTTTTATTTTCCTTAATTACTTACTCTCAACAATCAAGATTTAAACATACTATGAACTTTTTTGCAATCCCAATTACAATAATTTCGTTGTCTGTCTGTCCGTCCGTATAAAGGGTATCGTAACACAAATGGTGGAAGTACTTGCTCTCAACAATCAAGATTAAACATACTATGAACTTTTTTGCAATCTGATTTACAATAATTTCGTTATCTGTCTGTCCTTCCATCTATCCGTCTGTCTAACTGTCCCCGTAACTTCGTGTAACGTCCGTAACGTCTTTATAGTGAATTTTTTTCGAAATTTATTTGTCCATATTTATTTATTTTTTTAAATTCGTTTTATTACGGCAAAAACTTTTAATTCTTCATTATTATGATAACAGTTATTATAATTTATAAATTATTTTAAATAAATTTTAATGAAAAATATGCTTTTCGTAAGCAACGTAATGTTTATTATTATTCTTCATATACAGTGTGTCTCGTAGCTAGTAGCAAAACTTCGGGGGAGTAGATAATATTGTTAACATTTTGGGTTTTATTTTTTTCAACATTTCTGACCCATCTGCTGTAAAATGTTGGAGAATCATGAAATTAACTTTAATCGAACAAAAAAAATTCATTCGCTTTGATACAAATCAAGAAAAAAATTAATCCACAAAAATTATGTTTTTATTATACTCCCTTTCTCATTGAATCAGGTTTCGTGCCTACTGAATGCGTCGGGATCATTACTCAGTTGTATGAAAAAACCATTAAAACTTTCGAAAAATCCAAAATTATACTATAATTATAAATTTTTTTAAACTAAAAATTGTTAGATCATTTTTATCGTCGCCACAAGTCTGCCTGCAAAGTTTCGGCTCGATCGGATCACGGGAAAAGGGTCAAAAATCGATCCAAACTTTTTCCGGCAGACAACAAACCGCAGACGCTACGAGTTAAAAGAAAGGGAGTAATTACTAAAACCATGCAGAAATTTGAAACAATTTTTTTTGACTTGTATTAAAGCTAATGAATTTTTAATATTCGATTGAAATTACTTTCGTGATAGTCTAATGTTTAATATTGTATAGTCTAATGTTTAATATTGATAGTCTAATGTTTAATAATGTTTAATGCTCAGAAATATTGGAAAAAGATGCAAACGTTGATGTCATCCTTAACTGTTGCCATTTCCGTGTGAAGAATATTTTCTATTCAGAGTGAAGAAGATTGTCTTGAAGTTTTTGCTACTAGTTACGAGATACCCCATCGTATCGTTGTAATTTTTTAAATGATAAATGGTATGTCTTCTCCAGCAGCTGTGATGAAACGACCAACGAAAAACTAGTCGCATCCAAGACTGAGCCATCCCGCTCGAAATGTCACCCGGTACAGATCTACTCACTCCAAGGCGTTGAACTGCGAACACTCGACAGCAATCTGGTTTAACTCCTCGAGAGCACGAACTTAACTTAAAGGGGGGGTAAGGTTTTAACTTTTTTTTTTTTGCATTTTATTTTTTAAATGAATGTATAACATCGCAAGAATATTGTGTCAAAATTTCAAGTCAATCGGAGCAAAATTGACGAAATTATGAACATTTGAGCGATACTCAGACTGATTTTCTATACCTGCTCGGGCAGCTAAGAGACGCGCTCACCTGAGGACTACCGGACGTGCTATTTGCATTGGAAGAGTTTTGCGTAGACAAGGACAAACAGATCCGTCGCACGCCAATTTATAGTGGTCGCATTCTAGTAAAAGTTGTTACGAAAACTGCGTTAGAAATAGCGCGTTCATAGTCACCATTGGTAAAATTTATAATCAGTATTAATAAAGGGCTTTAAATTAGGGATGTATCCGATACCGATATATCGGCTATATCGTGAGTTTTCGATATACCGGAATCGGCTATATTAATTTGCCGATATTTTATTTATTTATTCATAAAATCCTTGTTATACAATTTATTTTATACATGAATATGTGGATCGTAGTAATTTTTTTCATTTTGTTTACAATATTACTTATCTAAATACACATATTTTAATTATGTTTTGTGGATTGCTACTACTCAACTAGGCGTAGCCTGTGCTAGAGTAGCTAATTGTATACGTGTTATTTGTTTTGTCAATACTAATGTAGGACAAGTTTGTAATATTTGAATATATTGGTGGGTAAAACTGGTAGAACAAACAGACTAAGAATAATAAATCTAGTAAAACAAACAGAGTAAGAAGAAGTATGGAAGTGCTGTTAACTTAGGGTTGTTCCGGAAGTTTATTACGTATTTGATGTAGAAAGAATGATGAAAATACATTTTGAATTTCGCACTTTAAGGGGGGGTAAGGTTTTTAATTTTTTTTTTTCGCATTTTATTTTTAATTTTTAAAATGAATGTATAACATCGTAAGAATATTGTGTCAAAATTTCAAGTCAATCGGAGCAAAATTGACGAAATTATGAACATTTGAGCGATACTCAGACTGATTTTCTATACCTGCTCGGGCAGCTAAGAGACGCGCTCACCTGAGGACTACCGGACGTGCTATTGTATTGGAAGAGTTTTGCGTAGACAAGGACAAAAAGATGCTGATGATGAAAGCTCTTTGCTGTGTGAACATGGCATCGACGATTATGTGTAAGTATAAAATAAGTGTTGAGTTTTATTTTGAATTTTACAGTGTGCAAAACTTTAAAGCGTTTTCCCCACATCTCACGTTTTCAAAGTCGGTGTCCATCATAATTTCAAAACTACTGCACCGATCCTTTTGAAATTTTGAACACTATTTCTGTACATAATTTACGAGGTAACGCTGGAGACTTTTTTTTCAAATTTGTTATTAATTTTTATTTTTTAATAACAAATTAGTCGATATTTTTCGCAAAAAATCGCGTTTTTCCCTTCAAAGTGTTCCAAAAAATTGAAAAATTGAAATTTCAAAAAACCCTCCTAGCGTTACCTGGGAAAATCTATTATCTAATGAATGAACTTTGATTTTTTGATTTCAGGTGATTTAGCACCAAGTTATGATGGACACCGCAATTCTACTTTTTTCCGAGACACGTCCGAATAATTGCTGCCATTGCCGTATTTCTTAATATTTCGTCTTGAAAATTTTACAAAATATTCTTCAAATATCATACTTTAATGTATTATTAGTTTTAATAAAGAGATTTTAACTGTGTCGTCACAAAACATTCACAAAAACATGCCTTTTTTTGTACGAATTAACCTTACCCCCCCCTTAAGTAGATCTCTGAACATTAAATGAAGTGACCATTAAAAGGCTGATATAATTTGAGATGTGAATATTAAAGTATGTTAAAAGTCTCTTGGATTGACACAATTTCTGGTGAAAAAGTACTCAAATGCATGAATAAGACAAAATAACTAATAACAACTATCTAACGAAGAAAATTTCCTTACTTTGGATACCTTTTCTGATGTGAGAAATATGATTGCTTGCAACTCCCGCAACTCCATACATAGATTTCTATGAAAAATAAGTATCACGGAACAGTAGATCCAGAAGAGGAAGATTCCCTACTATTTGGACCAAATAATTGAACAAAGCTACATGAACTTTTCAAGTAACAGCACTAAGATCTGCAGGATGTCTAAAAATATGGAGAAGAATATAGAATGCTAAGAAAATTTTCTGCATGTGTAAAAATATTCTAGGATCAACCAGTATCTATTAATTTTATGTACCTCAGAAAGCTTTAGTTCGTCGAAATTGAAATCGAAATGATCTAAGTCTGCTACATCAAACAGGATTGTTTGAAGAATCGCTTCATCATGAGAAATATTAAAGTAAGACCAGTCGAAATTCTGGCTCTCCATAGCTTTCTATGAAGTAAAATATGGATACAAAAGGCAAGAAAACAACTTTCTTGACAAACTGCACACACCATGGATGGTAAGACAAATGGATACAGAAGGCAAGAAAACAACGTTCTTGACAAACTGCACACACCATGGATGGTAAGACAAATGAATAAGAAGACAAATGGATACAGAAGGCGAAAAAACAACGTTATTGACAAAGTGCATACACCATGGATGGCAAGACAAATGAATAAGAAGACAAATGGATACAAAAGGTAAGAAAACAACGTTCTTAACAAACTGCACACACCATGGATGGCAAGACAAATGAATGTGCCAGCGCGCAAGAAAATTATTATCGCATACTTCGCGCAGTTTCTACAACAAATACAGGTAGTCTAGGTATAGAAGTAAGGAATGGCAATATACAAGAACGAGGGATTGATCCCGAGTAATGTAATTTAATTAGAATAGCTTGTTGGTCTTGTGGTTAGGACTCTCGCCTCGTGATTCAAAGGTCGCGAGTTCGAACCAGACCAGAAAATCGGTCCTATTTTCATAGCAAAAGCGTTAAACTTGGTTTGAAACTAGAAAGAATATTGTTGTGACACGTATCCGTGCTCACATCTCTATTTAAAAAAAAAATTTGGACACAGGTACTCTATTATTATTTTTTTAAATTCTTTAAGTAGATAATACAACAATTTATATTTTCTAATTGAATTATTTTATATATTTATTAGCATCCTCTTAATAATTGTCCTATTTTCTTCATTCCCAATGTCTCCCGGTAGTTTACAATACATCTGTATTCCACTGTGCATGATTGAATTTCGTTTTCTTTCTAAAGGGTTATCTTATTTTATGTTTTCTCTCGTGCAGTGGTCATGTTCATGTTTTTTTTATGAATTCTTAAGTTTTATGTTCATTAATAATTTTATTTATAAATATATGTATATTTAATTAAATTAATTGTCTGAATTGTAATTTCATTATTTGTAAAGTTCCTAGCGTCACACTGATTCTTGTGTATCGATTTCTGTTTAGTTTTATTCTCAGTGCTTTATTTTAAAATGTTCGTCAGTAGCCAGAAAAAGGTTGCTTAGTTCGAGAAATGTTTGTTTATTAATTCTTATTTAAATGTGATGTAAAACTAAGGTTGGGCTATGACTATGTCACTAAAATAATCGCTGTTGTTTTAGGCATAGCTTACAATTAGTTTTCCTATAAGTATCTAGCAAACTAAGTAGCAATTAGCTACGTCCTAAGTTGAGTTTGGTTTACATTTATAAAATAAAGTGTAATACCTATGTATCCTGTATTCTGTTATCTGCGTTAAATGGACGAAAAATTTCACACAGTAGAAGCAAACCAAAGTAGGATGATACCAAACATGAGCACATCAACTGAAAAAGAGAAACAAAGCTATAAACATAAAAAATGTGTGAAGAAAAGTTGTGATGAAACTTTAGATAAATCACTTTATCGATGCTATAAAACACATGTTATGTTTCTGACAAAACATTCCATGAAAGTCCAAATTAAATTTGCAAAGTTGTTATTGGATATTGGAACATGGTTACACTGTGTTTTGCGGTGGAGGGGTCCGTGTACTTGTAAATACGTACCTTATGTTTTAGGGTGGAAAATTGGAATAGATTGTAGGTTAACCTAATTTCACGCGCACGTGGAAAATATAAACCCACTGTACTATTTCGGGAGTTGGGATTAACATTTACATATAGCGCGCACACAATGAAAGCTGTTATTTTTGGTGCTTTAACTAAATACCAGCGGTATTCGGCACCTACGAATAATTTACAAAAGAATTGAATTTCAATTCGAAATGCGAATAAATTACAAATCATAATTGTGAAAATATTTTTATATATACACCTACATAACAAACTATTTCAATTATATTTTTAAAACTTTATCTAGATGGTCTTCAAAGCAGGATCTATTTGAAATTGCTTGAAGGGAAAAATTAAAGATAAACATCTCAAAAACTAAAGCTTTGTTTACATGATAGATAAAACCAAATTTATTAATCAATTAAAAAGACACACAGAAAAATCAAATCAATAAAAAATTTTATGGCTGCTACCGGGATTCGAACCCAAATCATCTAGCATTCCGGTCAGGTATTCTACCAATTACACCACATCAGCCTGGAAATTTTCCGTCAATATATCGACCTTATCTGTTAGTGTCCAGCTGTGTTCCAAATCAAGGTATATAACAAAAACTAGAATTCTCATCAGTGGCAATTCTCCATCAATAGATTATAATCTAAAATGCATATTAAATACAGTACCCCCGTACCGAATTGCACTTAGCTTGAATATTTAAAAAAAATGAGACGATATATAGGTACCTATGTAATTATTTAAAAATAATATTTTAAAAAATCTTTAAATACATTCTTCATTTATGAATTTATTCTTATGAATTTTATCATATTAATATTATGAAAACTACATAAGTATCTAAATAGGAAACAAATAATAAAATATATATAGATATATTGTGCAGTGGCGGTCGGTGACTTTTGATATAAGGGATGCTGGATACTAAGTTTATACCTACCAAATATAGATTAGCTCATGCAACTAGTAACAAAAATAGTCTGTCAAATAAGCTTTATAAATCCTTTAAGCTACGCTTCAACAATTTTCTATTCAATTTCATGCGTCATTCGTACCTATTTTAAAAAATCCATTACATACCCGAGTTTTCATTTATTTAAACTTAAGCTCGATTCGACGCTCTTTCTTTATAAAATCGTTGTGAAATTTTGTCTTCTCTTTTAAAAACAGTAGGAGTGTTTTCTCAATATAAATGATAGCAAGGGAATAAGTCAGTTTTCGCCTAGTGTGCTTCGGTTGTAGTTTTTTTTTAGTTTTAGTTTAGTCCTTTTCTTTGTGGAAAATTCACTAAGGAAAATTGCAAGTGTGGTTAAGATAAGATAATATTATGTTGTGGAGAGTACTTTCCTAGTTCTTGAAAGAGTGTTCAAACCGTTTAATCTAATTTAATTTAAATGATTATTTAAACAGATAATTGAACGACACTCAATGTTTCAATAATTCGGTTTCAAGTATTCAAATACGTCACACAAACAAAATCCTCAAAACAATCCGCTCGTTTCGTAATATGTCTCGGCTCTTCAGCCGTGGCTCCTCGGCTACGTTCGACTGTCCTCGGGTGACTCCGTTGGATGCTGTTTTCAAGTCCGTATCCACTATCCGAAGATCCCGACAAGCAGAAATGAATGCGCATGCGCGAAAATCAAATTTTTGAACTCTGTGTGGATACGGAATTCGTTACAGATTCCATCGCTGCTGGTGGCTATGTTTACGTGATTCATAGATGTTCAATGTTGAGAATGTATATGTATTTCGAGTCGCTCCGTACGGGTAGTATGTGTTACGACTGTTTTCTAAAATACTGAACTAATTTATTTTCTGTAGTGCTGTATTCGGCTGGAAACAAAAAGTCTAAAACTTTTTGACTCTAGAACACAAGGGATGCGGAGCATCCAAAGCATGTATGAAGCGACCGCGCCTGATATTGTGTATATCTTATTTACTTAATTAATCTGATGTCTTGAATTTTTGTATTCTTGTACTGTTTATATCTTACTTATTTAATTTAATGTCTTAATTTTTTTAGCTTAATCTTATATATCTTCGTCTATATCTAACTTATTTAATCGTCTTACACTAACGATTACATTAACAATAGATATATACATATATGACAATGCCCAACACTTTTAAACACGAGAATAAATTCTCATTTAAAAGTGGGTAAGCGTGAAATATAAATGTGTATTTATTATATTATATTTAAAACAGCCACTCTTAAGTTTGTACATTTACCAAATAAAATTTAAAAAAAAAAATAAAAAAACAGCGCCCAGAGCATATGCAATTGTCATAACACCATTTACAAAGCTTTTGATCGGTGATTTTGATGTTTGATCGATGATTGGGCTTTCTTGGAGTGAATTGCTGATTGATGATGATGATTGATCGATGATCGGGATTTCTTGGAGTGAAAGTGTACCGTTTAATGATGCACGTGCATTTAATTGCGTCTTATAATTTATCTCTCGACACGCCTAAAACTTCAAACATTCACAACAAAATTAGCAATTTAATACATCCTTAGAGTTCCCGACGCAAGTTGCCGGAATCAAGCAGAAAATGAGGGTTAAAAATATTGAAGGTTTAAAATATAGACGAATGGCGACTATATTTTCAATACCTATCACCGATGATGTTCCAACAATATGGTGATGAAAAAATCGCTTCCTGAAGTGGCGGTTGATAATTTTTGGTAATATTAACTGGTGTTTAAGAAGGTCTCAACTCTTCAAACTGTAGGTTTGAACTAAGGAGATGAATAGCAAAAGAAGGAAGCAGGGAGGCACGCGATGTAAATGCCAATAGTAAAATTTGTAAATACAAAAAGCCTAAATGAGCATCATGTAATGGCGAATACCATAAACTAGTATTTTTGAAGACGTCATATCCCTTAGTAAGACTGAAAATTATAAATTATGTAAATTTCAGCAAGATGACCTTTTGCGGGCGCAGCTGAGGCTTCTGCGGATATCCTCTTTACGTGAATAGATGTTGCCACCTTAAATAAATTGTTCAAAAGATTACTTACATATACGCCGGGCTTACCGCTCTAGCGCCACGATATTCGAGGTGAACCACCGACGTGAAAATTGCCATCTCCAATTACACGCATCATTGCACTTTAAACAAAAAGTCTGCTGACAGAGTGTGGAGGGGGTTTGAGAGTAAGAAAAAATTGGTTATTGAATTGAAATATTATAAAAAAATAAGAGATAAATTGAAGAATATACAATAATCACGAGATTCTAAAAGTTGAGAAGAACGACATATAATGGAATGTTTCCGACAAGCCTGGAATAGTTTTGAAAGAACTCGAAAGAAAGAAAGAAATAAAGGAGTTGAAAGAAAAGGGTTATGCCAGGACATTTGTGAAATGATAAATGATATAAAAAGGGGGAGCTATCGCTACACAAAAACAGTTTGTTTTGACGTTAAGTTGAAGCCACAGATAAAAGCAATTACTGAATGAATTCGAGCAAATATAGACGACTAGGAATAAAATACGAGAGTACCTTCCGGCGTGCAAAAGGCGTTTTAGAAAAAATTAGTATGATTAAAACGGCAAATAAAGTGTTATAAAGATTAGCGAATATTTTTGAGGACGTCTGTAATGTTTTTCAGACAAAAAGTAAAAGATTTTCGAATGACTAATAACAATTAATATCTATTTCATAATAACGCTCTACTTAAGTTCATGACTAGTGACTTTAAGTGAAAAATAAATGTGATAACCAACTGCGCCACTTGTGAGGTCTAGGTTCTTCAGTAAAAGATGCTGGTACAGTTGGATCTTTATTTCGGGTAACAATACAGTTCGCTTAACAGTGATACGGAAATCTTATACAAAGTCTATAGGGGTCATCTCCAGATATCAAAAAGCGCTCTGCCGACTGGAGTGCGACCTTATAAACTTTTGCTCTCTCTTTCACACTCTGTCTCTTTCATGCATTGCGACAAACGTCTCTCAGATCTATTACAATAAAATATAAATTAATTTCGCGTGTATCATTTGTCTCCCACCGCCACGATATTGTAATAGTATAAAAAACCGATTTAGAAGGTCTTGTAATTATTACTGAAATATACTTCTTTAATTAAATATAAGGTCATATACTTATTTAGAAATGAAATACGTCATAGATTTTTAATTTCTTAATAAGCACACCATATTTTCTCTCATGGCAAAGGACCTCCACGGGAATGGACTTGAAGCGACCATTTTGTTTTTCTTTTCAGAATTTTTTCAATAAAAAACTATGATTTTAATAAAAATAATATGTACTTTAATAAGCGTCATTAAAAAACTATAATAATCAATCACTATCTTATGAAAAATCGCCTGAATACTACCTCCTAGGGCGGTGTAACCTCGTAAGTTTCCAATAAAAATTTATTTTCTCAGTAGAAAGTACGTACGTACTTATTGAAAATTGTATTTATATGAAAAAATTTGATTTTTCCTGTCATATTTAACGGGCTTTTATCTAGTACAAATTTCAACGAGTTCATTAATTCCTCGATGCTAAATACACGTCACCAGGATCATCCACTTGAATATACATACATTCCATTGTTCACAATATGTGACGTATAAATCTGCCGCACTTCGGCACCGGCATGTAACGGATCATTAACATTCTTATCTATTCACTTCAGCTGGAGATTCAATTTAATTTGTCTCGTCTCCTGCTTGAAGATTGCAATTCAGCGATGTAACGGTGTAATAATTATACCCAAATGTTCGCCATCCATCTGCGAGAGATATCTTCATTGCTCCGAGTATATCACCCCTGACTCCGCCCTGAGTGTATTACCGCCGGCGAGCGAAGGGAGGCAGCTGCAGGAAATTGGGTTGTTTATAAACTCGCGAGGAAGAAACGGGATACTTCCAGTGCAACAATTGCGCGGAATGACTGATTAGATGCACTAGAGCATTTAACAGCCGGACAAGAATGACTCCGAGAAGAAATTACACCATAAAAATAACCGGTTTTACTGCCGGGAGGAGCCGGATGTTACTGCAGTCCGCTCGCAGATTTAAATGTCGAACTAACGCGATGTAGCAAAATTACAATATTTCATATTTTTTAAGTGAAACATATAAGTAAACTAGCTGTTTATATCCGGCTTTGCTCGGATCAAGGATCAAGTTTAAAATAAATTTGTTAGGGTAAACAATGATTTGCATTGAAAATATATCAGGGGGAGGGGAAAGGGTAAAAAAATAGGGGGGAAAATGTCACCAATTGGAAACTTATTCTTTAGGACCACCGGGTTCTAAAGAATAAGTTTCCAAATATTGAGTCCGATCGGTCGAACGGCTCAGATTTGCATTGAAAATATATCTGAGGGAAGGGAAATGGTAAAATGATTGGGAGGAAATGTCGCATATATTACCCGCCGGGTCCTGAAGAATAAGATTCCAAATTTTGAGTCCGATCGGTCAAACGGTACAGATTTGCATCGAAAATATGTCAGAAGGAGGGGAAGGGGTAAAATAATAGGGAGGAAATGTCGCCTTTGTTACCCACCGAGTCCTAAAGAATAGGTTTCCAAATTTTGAGTCCAAACAGTACAGATTTGCATCGAAAATATGTCAGGAGGAGGGGAAGAGGTATGAGAATAGGGAGGAAATGTAGCCTATGTTACCCGCCGAGTCCTAAAAAATAAGTTTCCAAATTTAGAGTGCGATCGGTCGAACGGTTCAGATTTGCATTGAATATATATTAGAGGGAAGGGAAATGGTAAAATAATTGGGGGGAAATGTCACATATATTACCCGCCGGGTCCTAAAGAATAAGATTCTAAATTTTGAGTCCGATCGGTCAAACGGTACAGATTTGCATTGAAAATATGTCAGAATGAGGGGAAGGGGTAAAAGAATAGGGAGGAAATTTCTCCTATGTTACCCGCCGAGTCCTCAAAAATAAGTTTCCAAATTTTGAGTCCGATCGGTCAAACGGTAAAGATTTGCATCGAAAATATGTCAGAAGGAGGGAAAGGGGTAAAAGAATAGGCAGGAAATGTCGCCTTTGTTATCCACCGAGTCCTAAAGAATAAGTTTCCAAATTTTGAGTCCGATCAGTCAAACAGTTCAGATTTCCATGGAAAATATGTCAGGGGGAGGAGAAGGGGTAAGAGAATAGGGGGAAATGTAGCCTATGTTACCCGCCGGGTCCTGAAGCACAAGTATGCAAAAATTAAATCGAATCAGACCAACGGTGTGGATTTGTATAGAGAACAGACAGACATTGAGTTTTATAGGTATAGATTTAAATGATAAAAATTTGCTGTCATACGGATTTTCTTTAATTTTTTTACGCAGAAAAAACGCATACCACCACAAAAAGACGATGGCAGGAAGTTGTAATCTCAGGCGGAGAGACGTCTCGGAGATAAGACTTGAGCTTCACTGCTGTAAGCTCGGTTTGGTACCAACACGGTCAAGTAGGTGAATACCCTGACTGCGGCGGTGATATCGTTTCCGAAGCTCGCCAGGGATACCTCCCAACACCTTCTAGTAAAGCAAGGACTGCTGGAGCCTTCCAAACACTTGGATCTATCTATCAATACTAGCACACACTCTTTCGGCGGCAGTGGGGATGCATTAGGAATGCAAGTTAACAAGTGTTTAATTGCTGTTGCTAGGGGTCTTTTGCAGCAAAATTCACCGAAAATGTACTCCTACGGGAAGCCTGGCATATGTGGAGCCGTACGGCCGGGCTTAATTTCTGTGAAACAGCCACAGGTACAGAATTTTTGTTCACCTCGAGGTGCGTGTATCATCATTAAGTTAAAAATAAATTTGTGGGGAAACTAAGGTTCCATTGTTTTGCAAAGCCTTTAATTAAAACAATTTTTTCATTTAATCAAAGCTGGGATGGATAGGATGTCTAGGGAAGAAATATGGCATTTTGCCTTCGGGAACAATAATGAAAAATTTAGGTCTAATCGGTGAAGCTGTATAGATTTGTATAGAAAATATATCTGGGGGAGGGGATGGATTAGAGAGAGAAGAAGAAATGTCACCAATATTAACCGACAACTTTTAACGAATAAGCTTGCAAATTTTGAGTCCGATTGGTCGAACGGTACAGATTTGCTTCGAAAATATATCAGGAGAAAGGGGTAAAAGGGAGGAGGAAAATGTTGCCTATATAACCCGCCTATGTGACCTAAAGAATAGTTTCCAAATATTGAGTTCAAGCGGTCGAACGGTACAGATTTGCATTGAAAATATATCATGGGTAGGGAAAAGGGTAAAAGTGGAGGGGGAAAATGTCGCCTATGCATCTCGCCGTATTCTAAAGAATAAGTTTCCAAATATTGAGTTTATCGGTCGAACGGTACAGATTTGCATTGAAAATATATCATGGGTAAAAGAAAGGGTAAAGGGGGAGGGGGAAAATGTCGCCTATGTAACCCGCTACATTTTAAAGAATAAGTTTCCAAATTTTGAGTCCGAACGCTGTGTCAAAATTTTAAAGAAATAGTTGAAGAACTTTATTTAAAAAAATAAATTGTAGGTATATAAAAAAAATGTAAGTATATTAAATCATCATCGTATTCAAATGCATCGTCGTGCCAAAATTTAAAAGCTATCGGTAAAGAACTTTCAGAGATTAATGATTTCGTATATACGAACATTTACATTATTATTTATATAGATAGATAACATTGCTTTAAGGCGATCGTCTAGCAGAATGAGCAAATTTCACCATTTTTTCTCATATCGTCTCTTGCGTTTTTTATCACATTTTTGTAAGGACTAATTTTAAAATTTATTCATCAGGTTACATATATTTAAATACGAATATCTTATTAAAATGTCATAAACTAAATTAAATAATTGATTAATAAATTACCAAACCTTCGATGTTTTAAAAATGAAGAAAATTGCTCTACTTTGTGGGCCTTTTATGACTGAACGGCGGCGTGTTGAGATGTCTTTTTTATTCAATAATATTACAAAATAGACGATTATCTTAAATTTATTACAATTGTAGAAAAGTCTGTTAGTTTGTTTACATGCAATTTGTTTTAAAATATACTGTTTTTTTTAAATATTTTATTTTTTGTGGGTTTTTTTAAACTCTTTTTACATGGTTGACAACTTTTTTACTTCAATAGTCAAAAGAATAGATATTATAATTTTACAATAAAAACAAAAAAAAATCAAAATCTTTGTCGATATTCCTGATTTTAGATATTTAATCAAGACGCAACGTATTTATGACTCAATACGCAGTGCCTTGATTAAATAGCTAAAATCTGAAATTGAGAACAATTTTTTGATTTTTTTTGTATTAATTTTAATATAAAAATGTCTATTCCTTTAATTTATTAAAGAAAAAAAGTTATTAACTATTTTAAAAGGATCGAAAAAAACACACAAAAAATAAAAATAATTTAAAAAACAATGTGTTTTTTAAAACATAAATTGCATGTAAACCTAATAACAGATTTTGCAATAATTATAAAAAATTTAAGATAAACGTTTACTTTATAATATTATTAAATAAAAAAGACACCTCAACACGCCGTTCAATCATAAAAGGCCCATAACGTCGAGCAATTTTCTTCATTTTTAAAACATCGAAGGTTTGGTAATTTATTAATAAATTATATAATTTATTTTGTGACATTTTAATAAGATATTCGTATTTAAAATATATGTAACCTGATAAATAAATTTTAAAATGAGATATTTCCATACAAAAATGTAATTAAAAACGCAAGAGAAGATATGAGAAAAAATGGTGAAATTTGCTCATTCTGCTAGACGATCGCCTTAACCAAAAACACAAAAAGTATAATTATGATATCACGCTATATCCACGCAGAAGAAGTAAATAGAACGCCCAAATACATTACAATTTGTATCTTTATCTAAATTATATGAGACTTTAACTTATTTTATAAACATGTATTAATAAAATATTGCAACTTTGTGACAGTATTTCTGCGCTACAAACTTTTTCATACAATCATTATAATTGCTGTACACCCGTCTATCACTTGTAAACTCGGGAGGAAAAAAATAGGTTATTTCAGTATAATAATTGCGCGGAGTAACTGATTAGATGCAGTAGAATTTTTATTCAGCAGAAGATGTCCTTTTTTATTTCCGATACTTTGTGTTCGCTGCAGAATGCAGAATATTTAAATATTAAAAAAAAATCACTGAAGTTTTACTTGTAGCTGTCGTACTGTTGCTCCGGAACTTATTCTTTGGAATGTCCAAGTTAATATTGAATTATTTTGTAATAAGGTCAGTTGTTGAAATTTTGCTATCCTTCACAAATAATAAAAATACAAGATTTCTTTTATTTGTGGAGGTTTTTTATTATTTTTTTTAAATTATTATTTATATACTTTTCATTATTATTTATATTATTTTTAATAATTTTTATTATTATTGAACTGTTTTCACTAAATTGATTTCAGTGTTTGAGTAAGACCCTACACGGGTAGAAAAAAATTCAAGCAATTAATTCTAAGAACTCTTTTATACCTGCACTAATCTATTAATTTTTAAATGATGGACACCTTTCTTGCTCCCTACTGTATCTCGCCTCTAGAAAATGAATCTTATATATTTTTTGTTGTAAGCCCTGTGAACCTTATACATGCTTTTCTATTGTGGAGAAAATCCTGTAATTGCATTCATAGAACATACTACTAAAAAAAATTCTTTAAGAAAATATCTGTAAGGTCTTCGAATGTAATGCAGTCTTTTGTTGGTCCGGTTGCCGACTGGAACGTAAGGAATAAATTTAATTTGTTCGGTACCAAAGCTCAATTTACTATCCTCAAAAGTAACCTAAACTTTACAATCATAAGATTATTTTATTTCTCAACACAAATAATCCAACTTCTCACAGGTAATTAATCTTAGTGTCGTTCTTAAAAAATATTCCCTACGGCTCACAAATCCTAAATCCATTTGATTCTGCTACAACGGCAAGTCAAAAGATTACCAGAGCCAGTGTAAGCTATTTTCCAGACCTCTATCACGATGCTTTGTTTTTGGACACTAAGTTTGTGATCTTTGTCGTTCGGTGTATCCTTTGTAACCATATTCTTTTTTCAACATTTTAATTCCAACAGGATCCATTCTACGCCTTTGTCCAGACGTGTTCTCTTCCAAAATCGATTTGGCCGTGATGGAATGACATTACACTACTTTTCCATTCATTTATTAGCTCTTGTGTTTCAGTGGATTACTACAAAGCCCAGTGTACTACTGAATTCCTGGTCACTATAGATTTAATAGCAGTATTATCTTCTTTAGACTTTGGTAGCAATGATTTCATACCGTATGTGGCGGAAAATGCTACTTAATTTTTTTTTATTATATATCAGATTCTCAAACAATATAATTTAATATATAGGAATCAATAATGAATATATGACCGTCCATGTATTTCTGTTGTGTACGTGTTTTGGTCATATGTGGTGTTTGAAAGTGATTTCAAAATATTGAAAGAAATGGCTGGTGACAAATATTTGCCTCAAGTTTAATAAAAATTCATACTAATGCTACATAAGTAATAGAGAGATGATCCTCGCAATACGCAAAAATCCCTCATACACAAGCCATCAGAATTGAGACCAAGGAGAAGAATAAAATGAACATGGGCAGATAATTTCAAGACAGATCCCAGTAGACTGGACCACAGGGGCGATATCAAGCGATGGATGGCGCACTATTATGACTGCGGCTCAATGAAACCACTAAGAAAGAAGAAACAGAAAACTATTCAAAAAAATTAACCCATGAAAATATCGTTCGAATTATAAATCCTTTATAAAATAACAATTATTATTATAATTATTATTATTATACTTAATAAAGTAAAGGCAGCGGCGATACTCGGTTGCTTTAATGAAACAATATGGAGGAATAAGTACATGTTAATTGATAGCCAGACCCGAAGCTACAAAACCTGTATTTTTTTATAAAAGAAATTGAGATGGGAACACGGAATACATTGTCACATCAATATTATTACTATTTTCAAACTAAGTTAAACGCTTGTGCTATGAAAATAGGACTAACTTGCTCATCTGAGTGAGGTTCAAACCCGCGATCGCGAACAACAAGCTACTCGACATTATATATTTCTTGTGTGCGTGAGTGTATATGTTTGTGCATTGTCATCTACATCATGTCGATATGCAAAATTTCAGCTCGATTGGATGACAGGAAGTGTGTTTATTATCAATTCCATGATTTTTCCAAGAAATCGAGATAGTTGGTGAATTTAACACGAAGGAATTAAAAAATCATAATATCTGCAGAAATAAATCATTTTTATATTAGATAAATTCAGATTTATGTATGGGATTGAAAATATAAAGAATATTAAAAAATTCTTATAAAAAATAACATTCGAATTTACTATATTAAGGGATTTAAAAATTAAATTGTTAAAATACGTAATCTTATCCTGAATCGGTAAGAAAACAATATTTCTGTGCGTACACGCGTGTGAAAAGAGAATGCAAAAATTTTAAGGTAAAAGACACCACAAAGGCAGAAAGTCAACTTTTCTGCAGATATGCTGATGTGATGTTAATAAAAACAATAGCAAATGGAGCTACAAGGAGCATATTCGTTAAAGCAAAGCAAAAATACCAATTTCGATGTGGCCACAAGTAAAATGTGAAAATTAGACAGTAAAGTACATAAGCGCGAATCGTGTTTTAGCTATTATCATATTTGTATTTCTTGTAGTTATTTTTTAAAAATATTTCTTAAAATTAAATATAATTGATAATATAACTATGGATAGATGTATTTTAAAAAATTAGGCTTTTTCGTTAGTTTAAAACTCCTTTATGCAACGGAGGTGGGATTGCAAGGGGAGGTGAGTTTTAAGAGGATTTACATATAAAATATATGAGATACAATGGATCACTCCCGTACATACCAGATTTTAATCAATTTTTTCTGAAAAATTGACCTTGAAAATTTTTCGGTAACATCCACCAGAAAGTTTATTTATATTGCTTTAAAAAGAAGGCTGTTCAAAAGTTTGTAAATAACGTTTCTCCATTCTATCTATCGCTGTTTCGTCAATGAAAAAGACATAAAGACACAGAAAACAGCTCAATTTTATCCATAGTTGTTTCATCAATGTTTAACATAGAAAAAAGATCCATTATATCCATCGTTATATCATATATGTTTAACATAGAAAAAAAATACGCTTACACATAAATCTTAAATCTTTTTCTAATGGTCATTTGTCAGAATTTTTTAATATTTCTTTGTCTTGACGTATCTTTTTTATACAATCTAGTATCTTCTAAGCACAATAAATCTCATAGGTTACGCCAATCTTAATATTTCAAGAAAGTTTTGCGACATCGATCACTCATGAAAGTTCCTAATTACCCATGGAAAACTCTTTTGTACATCTTCAAATCTAGATTGTCGATTAAGGCTTACATAGAAACTCAATCAAGGCATTCAGCCATATTGAATGAAGTAATTGATAGGATTTATTAAACATTTTTTGGAACAAAAACAAATAAATTAAATTTCAATTTTAAAAAAAATATTGATTATATTATTTGTTTATATCTACTTCTTTTATATGAGTAGATATAAAAGAAGTAGATATAAACAAATAAAATAATCAGTATTTTTTTAAATATCAATCTACAACGTTGCTGAATCAATTAGAAAAAAAAACTTCCAATTGTTTAATATTTTTTTTAATATAATATTTTGCAAACCGATTAAAAACATTTATAAATAAAAATAAATAAAAATTTAAAAACACACCAGGTACATAAAAAAAATACATGAAAAAAGATTATTATTTTTTCAATGTTCAAAGCTTAGTGCATTGTGAAATGTCTTACAGTATGACTGTGATATAAATTCTTATGAAAATTTAAATGCTAAATATAATTTTTAAAATAATTATTTATGATTGGGATAGTGTTTAATGGGTTAAATTTTCTAAATTGGCTATAAAATTTTCAGTAATAAAAATAATGAATGGAGCACTTACTCATGTAAAATTATAAATGAAAAACATTTTTTTCCACTACTTTTATTTGACAATAGTATATAACTACATATTTCAGAATTCTTTCTTCAAGTTATCGTAGACTGAAGTAACCTCACATAACCTTACTAATTTTTAACTAATAACTTTAATTATTAGTTGTACTTATAAGTAAATTAACTAATAAAAAGCTTCAGAGTAACTGTATTATAAAAAAACTAACCCATAAAAACCAAGTTTTTATTATACTCCTTTTCTTTGTAAAATATAACAACAATTAAAGACGAATTGAAACATATAACATAACACTAAACTTACAGTAATTTAATATATTTCTAAAATGTCAGATGTTTCGAGCTTTGATAAGACACTTCATGCTTTGAAGATTAAATTCTAAAAACATTTGTCAGTCAATTTAGATTTTCGACATTCGTAGTGAAGTACCTATTATGTATAACGACGGAGTAATTCAAATTTAGAAAATATTCCGCGGCGTTATCGGGCCACCGTCGCTAGTAATCAAACTTTTTTAATGATTACAATTTGAAAAAAAAACAATAAAATTTCTAAAAATCCGAAATTATACTATAATTATATTTTTTTAACGAAAATTCGATAGATCTTCTTGATCGTCGCCACGAGTCTACTTGCCAAGTTTCAGCTCGATTGGATCACGGGAAAAGGGTTAAAAATCGATCCAAAGTTTTTTCGACGGCAAGCCGGCAAGCAAGCAGACACCACGAGTTAAAAGAAAGGAAGTAAAAACAATTGTACATTTATTATTAGTATAAATGTTACACGTCTTACATAAACAGACAAATGGAATAATACAAAATAATTTAGAAACACTAGACTTAAAATTTATAAAAACTTATCAATAATCGAATACAACCCTCGCCTTTACCTTTTCTCATAATATGTCCTCTCTTCCATCACTACGATACCCTCTCCACTTCTACTGGACCCTCAACTCATGCACTAGACGCACACTCCCACACACTTCATTCTACACTCACCGGAAGAGGAAAACAGATGTTTCTGATAATGTAGTGATATACCCGTGTCAAATAAGAGTAGAGGAAAAAATCAAAATAGTGTTTTCATTTATAATTATCTAAAATAGATTTTTACACAGTGAATGCCTGTAGGTACATTAGGTGATTTACTCGCATTTATAGTTTCGCCAATTCTACTTTTTTTGCATGCAATATAAAATATTTGTTAGGTAAGTACTTCTTTTGCATTTCCGCTTTATAATTCCTGGATAGGGATTAGAAATAATAATCAAGAAAATTCGCAGTTATTAATTTACAGGCAAGGGCAAAAGTCGACCGCTAGCGCCTGGAACATAATGCGGGAAGTCGGGAATCTGTGAAGTGGAGTAATTTGGGAAGGGAAGAATAAAGATTGGGGTGGAGGGATGGCGGCGGAGTAGAGGGGTTAAGCCCCAGTGCTTCCAGACGCGTTCAACGGTTGATGGCATTCAATCTTGCTCGTTATTTGAGCTAAATTCATTAATTAGAAAATTTCCACTTTGATCATAGAAATTTCAAAAAAATTACAAATTCGTCATATTTCTCAGAAGTATTTACATTTCTCGGTTTTCCATTAAAATTAGGTTTTAAAATTTATTTACATATTTCCTAAAACGAAATAAGATTTTAATACCTAAAACTATTGGGTGTAAGTTGATTTCTATCTAATACGCTACGCTGGTATATTAAATACCAAATTGTTGTGATATATTACATGACAAGTTATTTTCTTGTCAAAATCAGATGTCGATATCTAAAATACCAGATATCGAGGAGTTATTATTTTAACAAGCGGTATTATCAAAAATAAGATGAATTTAATTTTTTTTTGAAAATAAATATGTTAACAGATCGTTAATCATCCTGACCTATAGTACTACAAAGTTTTTTTGTTCTTGTTTGTTTTTAATTATTTTTATAAAAAATGATTTCTGTCCAATCGGCAGTAATTTTATTCTTCATTTATTGAAAAGTTGCGTAATTTAATATATTTATTTTGTACAACATTTACATATTTTGGCATAATACCTACTATTTCGGTGTGTTATTCAATCATTTAAATCTTTAAATTTTAAGTGTGATATATTTTACTAAATTATATATCTGTTCCAGCTCTGCTGGAATAACTTATAATTTGTTTTTCATGAAACATCGATGTCTATTTTGTAAAGCGTTAAAATTGATTTTTTGTATGCATATCAATACTCCCACTTTATTCAATACAAAATAAAATTACAAATCATAGAGACATATATGATTTACAACAGACATTTATTTTACTATGTTTAATTATTTTTTGTAGATGGCGACAAAAAATCTATTCTTTAGTATGAAATAAATTATCAACAGAAATAATACTTTTTGAAAATTATATTAATAATAATAAATATAACAGAATGTAAAGGCACCTAGTGTCTTTGAGTAACGTTAGAATTAATTTTTTGAACTTTGAGTAACATTGGAATTAAATTTTTTAATCATAAATAATCGGCATAGACAAAATCAGCAAAATGAATACTTAATTACCATTACTCCGCGGGGGCAGGCACAGAAGATAGAGCGCCATACTCCCCTGTCATGACACACAACACTCCTTATCCACATTTATACATCTTCGCGTACAAGCTTGACGATTATTAAGGATCTTAACAGGACCGTCCTCCAGTATCTAGTTAATCTGATTATGCCACGTTTTCCGTGGTCGTCTTCTCTTTCTGGTGCCGTCAAGACATTCTTTCCCCATTCGTTCACTCAACATACTCAAACCATGTGAGAGACCCTTTTTAGAAATAAATTTTTAAAAAAGAGGAAAATTTCAGAAACTAGTTAATCACTCTCTTTTGAAATCTTTACGCCTTCGATTTTTTAAAATGTTTAATCTAATCTTCTTCTTCTTAAAGTGCCATCTTTTGTCGGAGGCTGGAGATTGTTTTGGCGATCACGACTCAGCCGCTCATCTCCGCCTCAGTCAAATTACCCTCAAGTTATGAAGCCATGAGATGCGGTGTCTTGCTACGCTTCTTAATCCACTTATTTTCCGCTGAATGTCGTTTTGGTTGAGACTATACTTTGGTCCGTTCGTAGTATGTCCGAGACACACAAGCTTCTTTTATTTTTTATATATTTATTTTTAAGTTATTTTGTTGGTCTGCAGCACTGCTCGGCTTTTTTCCATACGCCAGAAAAGTTCAACATTCGTAACTCTATCCACCCACGAAACTTTCCGTATGCACCTACGGAGCCACATCTCAAAGGACTCGACTTTTGGTGATAATACAACATCAAACTATTCGCATTCTAAGTTGAATGCTTAGATTAAGATTATAGAGAATTAAGCTCATCTCTATTTGAGCTCCTACTTCTTGGGATGGATCTCATTTCTCCCACTCTCTCAGTTCAACCATGTACTTGTATTGCGTGACTGTTTTTATTGGTTCTTTGATGACGATTCTAATACTGTGAATTAATAAATACGTATCTCACACATTCACTAGGTGTAATAATAAGAAACTGGAAATGATTTAAGTCCCAAAAATATTTATGATAAATATACAGATAAGTACTATAATATGTCTTCGCCAATACATTAATCATTGTAATGAAGTCCTGTCTGTGTTAATATCCTAGTTGTATGGGAATGCATATCGCATACCTAAGTACCTATAGTGCCGCGTCAATTTTATTACAACAATTATAGTTTTTAGTATTAAAATTACTAAATCACGTGAGGTACCAGCTTGTAGTAGTGTTGAAAATATGAATAAAAATATTTGTAAAATAGCATATAAAGAGCGAAAAAGACAATATTCGCTTTTTATCCTGTATCTTAAAATTCATATTCTCGTACTTAGTACTTAATTCATTTTCAGGATTCAGTTCATTAAAGATTTGTTTGTTCCTATTATTTTACATATTATATATCCATACGTGAATTAATCAATTAAAATATATTTTTTGAGATGACCTGATTAACGTTTTACCTAAATACGCTAGATAAATTTGTTTGGCGCTGAATTGATCATCAAATTGAGCTTCAATAAATACGTAATTGAAAAAAGTGTGGCGCAAGGTTAACGACTACATTTCAGAATGATGTATCTGGTGCAAAATGTATAAGATTGTCGACATAGGGGTTTTTTTCAGGGGTCACGTGGGAAAATCGAAATTTTTGGCTTATCAACATTTTTCTCCTTCATGTGACGTCTTCCATCGTAGGTTGGCGATCGAGTTACAGCACGTGAGCAAGGAAATATCGAGAATATGGAACCATTTTCTGAGGTTATATTACCATTAAATCTTCTTTATATATATACTTCTGAGGTCCTCTACATATCTTCCAGTGCATGACGGTATGCCATATTATTTATTGCAAAGAATGTATTTTAAAGTCAAATATTCTAATTAATCAAGAATTGATATATTTATATATATATATATATATATAAATTATTAGTGTTATAATAAAGGTTTTCACGGGTGTTAGAAATGTTAGTATTAATTTCTTGGGGGTAACCCGCATCAAAATCTGGTCCTCACGAGGACCATTCGTCAACCGAAGTTTCGCCTGAATCACAACAGGCATCCTCAGAGTGTCTTGTTAATAAATTTCCGTCACGAGGAGCAGTGCGATGGGCGCGACGGGTAGTGCTTATGGAATCAGTTAGACAAACTAGTTGATTTGAGAATTTTTTTTTTTTTTTTTAAAAAAATAGAGATGTGAACACGGAATACGTGTCACATCAATATTCTTACTATTTTCAAACTAAGCTAAGCGCTTGTACTATGAAAATAGGACTAACTTGCTAGTCTGGAGTGAGGATCGAACCCGCAACCTTTGGATCACGAGGCCAGTGTCCTAACCACAAGACCAACAAGCTACTCTGTACTACTAGAATTGAAAACAATAAACTAATTAAAAAGCATGCGCTTCAAGAAACATTAGATTCGAGTAAACTTATCCATAATTTAACAGATTTAAAATTAAATTCTGATATGATCTCAATCTTATCTAAATGCTTCAATTTTGGTGTGGTACCTCCTAAAATACCAAATGAGAACATCATTACTAGAATAGAATCCGCGATATGCAGATTAACTTATAATATAGCAGAAGAGTCGTGTCACATTCTTAGAAAATCTCATCCTCCTAAGAGTAACATTACTAAAAACGAAGCCCAGGCTCTCAAAGAACTTCGCAGAAACACTAACATAGTTATCCTTCCAGCTGATAAAGGAAATGCCACTATCATAATGAAGAGCGAAGATTACCACTCTAAAATGAACAATATTCTTAAAGATCCGGCGTATAAGCTTCACAATAACAATCCGATCACGTACCTTGAGAAGACTACCAAAGCAAAAATAGTATCATCTGAACTGAGTGAAGATTTAAAGAAATCACTAATACCACGTGAAAAATCCCCGCTTTCCTTAATTGTATGGTTTACCAAAAATCCACAAAAAAGACATTTCACTCAGGCCCTTCGTCAGGGTACAATTGTATCGATTGTATTATTCAATTGTATCCAGACGAAAGGGCTATGGCCTCTGAAACATGCTGATATTTTCAATAAAAAAGTTTATTTCTATTAATTATATTAATAATGTCACCACAAAATTATTTTGCCATGTTTGAAGAAGAAAATATATAAAAAATATTCATATCAAAAGTGCAGGAGAAACCTGCTATGGAATACCCTCTCAGAGACATGGAACAAATCAATGTCCAGAGTGATATTAACTTAATGCCGGTAAATTATTGGTTATTATGAATGCGTGAAAAAAAATATCATTACAGTATGATATAAAAAAATTATAAATATATATAATTTAGACAATTTTTTAAATAATTATCTACATAGAGTTATCTAAAAAACTCGGCTACTAAAAAATGCATTCTATAAAACAATACTTGATGCTAATACTACTTTTTTTAATTTTTGTTGTATATACCTTTTTAATATATATTTTAATTATAAAATTATATACATACACGCATATTCAATACTTTTTTTGCTGAAAATTATTACGATATATTTAATACATTTTTTTTCAAAATAATAGAGATGCGAACACGGAATACGTGTCACATCAATATTCTCACTATTTTAAAACTAAGCTAAACGCTTGTGCTATTAAAATAGGAATAACTTGGTAGTCTGGAGTGAGGTTCGAACCCGCAATCTTTGGATCACAAGGCAAGTGTCCTTACCACAAGACCAACAAGCTACTCCTTTTTTTATTTATTAAAAAATATTATTTGAAATTAACAATTTAAAAATTTATTTACCAACAGATTAGGATATCTATAATAGTTGAAACAATTCCAGTGACAAAATTTTGAAAGAGATGATAAAGCGAAACTTAAAGTATTTTTATAAAAAGTATTTTTCATCATCGTCATCGTCATCTCCTTATCCTAGTAGGATCAGGGCACAAAGACTCGACAAGGGGTTTTCATATTCCCATTACACGTCTTGCGCTGCTTTCTTGCATGTTAATCAGTTAGGACTCATCCTGTTTTCGAATAACTTTTTCTGTTGTTCCCGCCAACTTAATCTGGAGCAACCCACCGGTCACCTTCCTTCCGGGATTGCCAAGGGGATCCTTCATGGTAATTGTTACTCCGGAAGTAGTTGTTGCAAGGTAGAATATTCACCAAGGGATGAATAATAATAATCAATAAAGTACGGTAAGCTCGCCTAGTAATTTTTGTGGTGGTTAGCCTCGAACCCCAAACGCAGGTGCGTGCATTTTAATAGGCGTACTGGAGAAAATTCCAGGTAAACGAAACATAAACCAAAATATTCATCTATCCTACTTTCTGCTGATATCATCGCAACACGCTGTAGTTTTAAAATACTATTAAATATTTTAAAAAGCGAAAAATAATTAACCGAAATTACTAGTAGGTACTTAGAAAATTATTTACCGGTATTTTCATAACGAAGTTTACCGGTGAACGAGTTAACTGAAAGCCCTAATAATAACATGTCAATAATACTCTGACTTCTGCATTAACGTTAGACAAATCTACCTGATTACATTTAAACCTCCTCAACAATGATATTAATAAATTATTTTATTATAAATCATTTGTTAAAACACCCATTAAAGCCATACTTAGACCACTCTAAATTATAATGCGCTACAAATGCATGCAAACAACCACCACCGCGTGTCATTGTATGGTTCATTGTGCATTTGTGAAACCGAGATTTACTATTTAGCCAAGACACAAACCGCCTTGTATTTTCTCCATAATGTGTTGCAGGGTAGCGATAGCCGGATGCTTTCCGCTATTAAATCTATAAATCATCCAATAAAATCTATATCTATATACAAAATAAATTTTAGAGCATGCCATCAATAGTGGTTAAATAAATATTAGGTATAAAATAAATAACTAAGTTAATTAAAATAACTAAAAGGTATGTCGTTTCTCCGCGATCGCAGAAAGAGGGAATGGAACGCCACTGTATTGATACACAATTTTCGTCTCTCCATTCGTCGAGTATGAATGCTTTCAAATTGAACTGGCTTCCAATATCTGGTTTACCTGGTCGTACAATGTCTTCCGAAACCTTTCTTTGTTTTTGGTACCACTAACATTTGCGTCATATATTTATAGTATTAAAAAATCATTTTTTTCCAATTGCCAATTAATTCATTTGTGTTAATCTTTGAAGCACTTCTACAATCAACTCCTTCGGCATATCTGTATTTAATCTTCTAAATGGTGAAACGTCTTCTTTTCATGTTTTTTTTTCATCTTCTGGAATATAAAGAAGACTGAAATATCAAAACAATGCTGTTTTTGGCCAGAAATTTGAAATCTGTTTCATTTATTCCATAAGTAAAAATCCCCGAGCATATCAAATACCTATGTGTAATATTTTCGAGAGCTAACAATAAAGTAGCATCCAATGATGATACCAATGTCGAGACACGTCAAGAACAAGTTAGTATACTAACATAAAAAAAAAGTTATATTTGGTCTTAAATAGACCGCAAAATTCAAAAAACCCCCTTCAATTTTCAATCAAACCTCATACCTACATCTTCTTTACAGTTCTCTCCTTATTCAAAATTCAACCTGACGAAATCTAAAATTCATTCCATATTATTTTTTTACCATTTTATCAAGTTTCATCTACTTGCTAGCCACAAATCTTGTAATCAATTTTTGATCCACTTCCTTATCAACAAACGCTCTGAAATTCGTCAGACACACGTATTCCGATGATAATACAATATTCATTCATTAATTCAACAAAATCAGTTTCACTATTGAAAAAAATATTTAAAATGCCCACGTGTTATTTTAAAGGTATTGTATATGCCGATGACATCTGTCGGTTTGTATTATTATAGAAGTGAGGTTTGAGTTTTAAGGTTAGTCGCACTCGCAGAAAAAATCTTCGACGCAATTCAAATTTATTACAAGGTTTTATTTTATGAAAACAAATAAATAGAAAATTATATTAATTAAAAAACGCTTTTATAAAAATAATATTAAAAATAGAAAATATATTTTTAACAGCTGAGAGCGACCATAGAATGTACGTGGGGCACTTTTTTCAAAACCAAATGATCTTTTACATTAAATGATCTGTAAATTCATATCACTGCAAGTGGTGTATTCAGATAGGCCACCTTAACGGGAGTAAAATATGCCGCTTTTATAAAAAGAGAACGTCTGCTCTTGCGCTCTCCCTTCTTTTAACTGGGGTGCAGTTAGCACAAGGTTTTTGTGAAAGTCGGTGGACACATTTTATCTGTGAATATATTGGTGAAACTTGTAACCACCTTGTAACTGAATTTTATTCGGTCTCCATGTCTCGAGTTTGGATACATTACGCTACACAAATCTCTATCATCACAATTATATTCAATTAGTTTTACTTAGTAATGTCTAACACATACCGAAAATAACATTTTCACTCCACGCTTTTAATTTTATTGACATGCGCATATACTCTGATCGTTCTTAGAACTGCGAATTTACTTGTGAAATTTATATTATCCTTCTTAGTCATTTTAAAACAAAGGTATTTCCGTGTTATCTTTAATATTGTATCATCATGCCGTTTCCCCGTGGGAGTAGGCTAAGGGGTTAGAGCGCCACACTCTTCTATCCTGACACACATCTCTCGCCTCATCCACATTCGTACATCGTCGTATGCAAGCTCAACGGTTGTTGAGGCTTCTAACTGGACCATCTTTAAGTATTCTCATTCACTCGCCCAACATGCCCAATTTATCCGAGCGATCCTTTTTTAATTGTATTAATTAGGTTAAGATCAGCTTTACAGTCATTGCTAATATCTTATTTTTTTACTCTAATATAAATGGATCCCATCTCCACTGCTTTGAATCAACTTTCGTTCTTCTTCTGCCAGCTACAGGTTTCACTTCCATACATCGGTGTTGGTACCAGAATTCCATTATGTAGGTACTGCTATATTACTGTAAATTTTCTTAAATACATACTTTTTATTTTATGACTGTGGATAGGTACTTACATACGTAATCAAAATTCTATAGGGTTTTAAGGTCAACAAGGCCATATAACTTGCCCCCGTGCATATATATCTAGTTGCAGGGGAGTCGCAGCCTCATCGTGTCTTTGAGTATTTTATCCGTCCATTTATTTTTTTCCTTTGTAGACCTTTCTATGTGCTTTTATTTCTTTCAATCGAGAATCCTGCCGAATTTTATTATTTAGACTTAGGAGTAGCATATATTTTTACCATTTTCATGTTGTAGATGCTAACTGATAATACGAAAATAATATTTTTATAAAATATCTTAGTGATAAAATTTAAATTGAAAATACCGTTGGATATCGAAGGGGAGCTAGCTTTTTGTGAAATATAAGAATGCATTTCATTGTAAAGATTCAAGTTGTGCTTTTCCTTCTCAAGATAGCTTAGGGAAACAGAGTTTAATTAAGCGGCCGAGTGGCGCAGGCCTTAGGTACCCCCATGGCCACCGGGCGCGCGGGAACGGTTTCTTCCGCTTCCTGTCTGCGCAAGAATGTAATTATTAATATGATTTGGTACTCAGAATTAAAGCTACTACCGGTCTACATGAAACAACGTGGAGCATCTCAAGTTTTTAAGTTTTTTTCTCTCGTATAATATTCAACTTGGTCTGTAAAACTATGGAATCAGGGGCGCCACGTGGGTCATCAAATAATTAAGTAAATGAAGCAATTTTTTTTCAGTTATAGAAATTTGTGTAGAAGCTTAGGAAATGAAATGAAGTTTCCGGAATGGTATTCCATCCCAGATATAGTGAGAGTATATTATAGTTATTAATTTTATATTGTACAGATCATGAACGAGGAAAAAGGAAATAAGCGATATTAAGAAAATGGCCATAAAACCTATAATTAATGTTCCTTCGTTTAATATGTAACTATTTAATAGTAAATAATAGGTATCTTAATTTATTAATATTGCATAAATTGAGCAATTTATGCTTTATGATATATTAATACAGCTTTGGAAATTGGAGTACACAGAAACACAGAAAAAAAAATTGTGTAATAAATATAGTAAATAACACTTTATTTCTATATTCAGGAATAAAGAAATAAAATTCATCATCTTGGCTCTATAATCTGATGGTGAGTCTTGACCTCTTCAAGAGTCTTCCTCTACTCATCTCGGTTTTATGCCGCTCTCTCTAGTTCAGAAGCTCCAAGGCAAATATGTCTTCAAGGACGTTGTCGCTTCATCTTAAGTTTGGTCTTCCTAAGCTCCTTAGCCTTATTGGTCTTAAGTTCAGCTCAGTTCAGTAGAAATAAAAATATTACACATACATCGTATTTCGTCCCACAATAAGTACAAGTCCTTCATAAACATAAAAGCAAACATAATGGACACTAGGGGAAAATGACAAGGTCGACATAAACGGGCAAATAATATCAAGCTGGACCTGCAAAAGGAAGGCAGGTCTTTAAATATTATATTTTTCATCTTCAACCTTCATCTCTCTACTGGATAAAGGATCTCTGCTTCATACACTTCCAACCTTCTCTGTTGTTTGAATCTTGCCAAGCTCCTGGTAAGCGTGGTGTTTGAATGTCAACCCCCCCACCCCCCTCCCGTCATAATATACTACTATACTACACGTACTATGGTCGTAGAATTTCCAATTTCACGAGACTACTAAACAAGACGAAGAATAAATTAGTTTACATTCTTCGTTCTTCATGTCTATTCACTTTTTCACTTATTTGTTTTATAATTCATCTCAAAAATCTTAAATATATTTATTGTTTGACATATTTGACATCGCTTCAAAATCTCCTGAATGTAAAAATATAAAACCAAAGTAAAATAAACATTCTCCTTCACTGAAAGTATTAAGCCAATATCATCCTTCAGGCTACGAACATCATTAGTTCAAGTAATGGCCAATTTCGTTATTCCCGCACTTCCGGGATACTTTCTTGCATCTTAAACTTAAAGGTAAGAAGAATACTTAGATTATTAGAACAACATGAATTTACAATAATTAAGTATTTCAACATATTTCAAAAAATCAATTATGTATGTGGTAAACAAAAAAGTCTTAGTTTGACTTCTTTTAAGATTTTGAAACTAGATTTTCATCAAAAAAAAAAATTGATTGTATTATTTGTATAAATCTACCTATATTATTTGATTAACTTCACCTACATTTTTCGGAAATAACTTTGTGTGTTATATTTATGTCAAAATATCAAAATAAATAATGTCTTTTGTTTATCTAAATTATTTGAAAATTTATTTTTAAATATTATTGCTGAAGTTCGTGATTACTTAATGAATATCTTTTCGATTATTTGTTATGTAAGTACCACTAATCCGAGAATCTCGTCTATCCATGTAGGCGTTGAATGTTCTTTAGGTTATTTTTGGTCTCATGTATACCATTCCTTGTCCATTAATAAATAATATATGCCCCTTGAAATGTGGTGTAAGGCTGCTAATGGTTTTACCAGTTATATGACTTCTTTACCTTGGTCTGCAGATACAGAAAAAGTCTGCAGGAGCCAGATCGGGCGAACAGATAGGGGTGCCAAAAGGTGATTTGATTCTTGGCGAAAAAATCATTCGCAACGATGAAAATTTAGCTATCACTCGCAATTAATTCAAAAAAGGCCAGACACGCCTCACTCGCACACATTTCATTAAATGTTGCATTAACTGTTAGTCCTTTGGGAATGAATTTCAGTGTTATTACGTGGCCAGCTCGTTGCGCATTTCGCAGTGTTTTTACATAATGCACACAAAAAGTATCCTACAAACTCAATTGCTAGGCCTCCTATATGTAGTAGTTAATATTTTAGTCTTTTAACATTTCAAGGGAAAAAATTTTGTTTATTTTTTATCACACGTGTCATAAAAGAACTTTCAAAATGTTCATATTGTGTGGATGTTCTTACGGCAAAATTGGTGAACATCGCGTTGTTTAAAGTAATCAGTAACTTAATTCAGTAAACACAGATCACAAGCCCTGTGGAAACTCAATAAAGACTTCAATACATGTTTCCCATATAAATGGCTTCGTCTCAGTGAGACTTCTATAGTTAAGCTCTGTGGACAAAATCTAGTAATTGTGTTCTAAGGAGGTACATACAAAAATATTGTTAGAAATAAATGTACTTAAAACTGATTTTATAGCTGCAGCAGAGGTTTAAAATTAATATTTTTTTCGTATAATACTTCTAAAACATATAAACCTGTTTTTAAGAGCAAATTTATATTGTAAAATTTTCACTATTATGGGGTTTTTAAATGCATCGTTTTCTATTTTTGTAAATAGCATATTATCGATTTTTGTAATATTTACGTATATTTCATTATTATTAATAATAAACTGGATGAATAATTAATTATTTTATTGATGACCTTTCATTAAAATTTTTTTTTTCTTCTTTAATTTTATGTAAATTAATTATTATTTTCAGTTTTAACTAACTCAAAGAAGCAATATATTTGTCATATGCAACAGTAGATTTTTTTATATTATTTAAGAACAATGTTTTATCAGTGAAGTTCCTTCCACGGTTTGGAGATTTAAAAAGTGTTTCGTTGCAGAATAGAACAAAGAGAAAATTTTCATTCGGAATAAGGGACATTATGAGTCTGTTGTTCGCAACAAAAAGCTAATTCCCAGGTGTCGTAAGCTCCCACAAAAGTAAGTGCGAGCTTACTGCACTGGAGATGTTTAATTACTCTAGGAAGGGGACGCTCCGGGTGAAAAAAGTCTATCTTTCTGAAGAATTATCTGCGCTGGGTATCTCAGCTATGATGAAAAATAAACAACAATGAAACGTATACTGAAATATTTTGTTGAATTTTTACGTTGAACGTTGCGATGACGGTACCAAAGATCCAGAATAAACAAATGAATAAGTTGAATAATGCATCGAAATATAAAATTATTTTGTTATAAAATAATTTTGAAGTCTTTATTTAATGCCCGTAGTTGTTTACATAGAAATATTATTGCAATGAAATGATATAAATATTAATTCTGAAGTTTATTTTTGATAAGTTTATTTATTTATTTAAATTACTTATTTATTAATTTATCAACGCTCGAGTGAACTTTTACATTAATTTATATAAAATTAAGGTAACAAAATAAATAATTGATAATTCATCAACAAAATATTTACTTATATACTTATCCTGTTCATTATAAATAATAAAACATGCGTAAATGTAATAAAAATCGCTAATATGCAATTGAAAAAAATAGCGGATGATATATTCGAAAATGATTTTCTGATAAAAGTGGAAGTTTTACAAGAGATATTTGCTCTTAGAAACAGATTTATGTGTTTTAGAAGTATTACACAAAAGTTATAAAATCAGTTTTATGTACATTTATTTCTAACAATATTTTTATATCTTCTGGTTTGTATCTTCTGGGGTATTATTTTTGGTCCTTTCGGATCCCATTGCAGGGTCCATCATCAGGGCTCACCAGTACTCGTCGTAAGGTCGCCAAAGGTCGTAAAATCACGGCCCTAGATGATACAAACCAGAAGTTTGTGAGTGGCCGTGAAAACCTAAGAACATTCCTAATATTTTTATACGTTTGTCCTAGGAACACAATAACTGGATTTTGTCCACAGAGATAAATTGTAGAAGTTAGAGAAGAAATAAAAAGAACTTACACAAACAACCTACAATTTTGCGTGAAATTTTAATTGGCATTTTGTGAAAAATTTAACCAAATTAAGAATAATACAAGAAAATTTTGAGTCATATAATAAATTTAAAATTTCCAACTATCGCAACTATTCAAACATGAAGTCTGTCAGTTTTGACAATATTTATGTAGGCTGCTTTAAGAGTTTTCAAATAACTACTACGACAGGTGGTGTGTGTTTGGAGTCAGTTGAGTCCGCACATATAAAATCAAACTATCTTATTCAATTCCCGCAGGTACTCTGACCTACAGGCTTTCAACTCCCAACTGCAAGTAACAAATTGCATGGCGCGACACAAAGGTCGTCGCTCGATCTTAACTATTATTGACATTTCATCCTGCATATCAGAATAGGTCAAGAACCTGCGCAAAAGCCCGTGAAGAAATTGTTGTTTTTTTTACTTATTTGCGCAACTTAATTAAATAAACATGGGCGTAAAATTCCACATCGATCGTGATCTATTTTTTATTTCACATTTTTTAACTGCGTGAATAGGGACTATGATCCCGGGATCAGTTAAAATAAGATAGGATATATTGCCAGTTCACCATCGACATACTACAAACAGGATGTAACAGTTTCAATTAAGATAAATTATAGAAGTCACACAGAGATGAAGCTATTTATATGTGAAAAGTGCATGGAAGTCTTTTTATAGGAAGGCCCAGAGCTTACAATGTGTATGAGGTGGCTTAAGTGATCACTATAAACAATGCAAAGTTCACCACTTCCACCGTAAGAATATTCACACATACATTTTAAGGGACTAAGCTAGAGATTTTGCCGCTGGTAATGATATCTTTATATTTTTAGAATATACTTTTTTATTTATTTGTAGGACTGCACTAATCTCTCCTTGTACTGGAATGAATATAGACAAAAATAAAACATCATTTTTATCAGACCCCAGTGGGTTTTTATAGTAATAAATAAAGAATTTTATACATACATAAGTAAAAATCAAAGTCAGAATGGTACTAATTCAAGTTGAAAAATAAAAATCAGTCCATTAAACTATTACCAATTTCACTAGAGTATTTCAAGTCTAAGGCCCGGTTGTCTCAAGTTCAAACAATAATAATATTTTAAATAAATAAAATTTCATTTAAAGCGTAGATTTTTACGGAAACGAATCATTTGATTGGTAGAGAACGCAAAAATCTTTGCCTTAAACAAACTTATAATTTAATCCAACTTGAAACAGCCCTAAGTGATTCTTTTATTTCATTAATGTAATTTAATTTACAACTTTTTAGTTTTAACATTACCTAGCATACAAAATAATTTTTGTAGGAATTTGGCTCCATCTTTTTGTGAGCTTATTAACAAATTTTTCATATAAACTTTTATTGATTATTTGTGATGGGTTTATTAATTAATTATGAAATTAGGCGCATAACTAGAGTAGTAGGATATCATGGATCGTGTAGCGAAGTTAAAATGCCAATGGGCAGAACATGTTGAACTCCCACATGAAGTTCCAAAGTTCTGGAGACCTTGGGAGAATAAAAGAGGCGTTGGTTGGAATATTCAAAAGAGATGATCCGACGATATAGCTGCTGTGAGAGGGAAGAAATGGCTACAACTAGCAAACAGCAAGGAAGGTTGGAAGAGTATGGAAAAAGCCCATAACCAGCAGTGGAGGGATGAAGGCTGAAGAAGAAAGAAAGAAAGTACCGAAAAAAAAAGTCGGTTTGTGTACTAAAACACACGGTAAAAACAGAATATCGTCAATTTTTATACCGAAACGTATCATTATTATTATCTTACCGTAATTATAACAAATTATTTTCTATATAGGTATAATATGCGTTAAAAACGATGTCCAAATTTTCCATTATTATCTTAAATTTGACAAAGAATTTGTAAACGCTTAATATTTTAATTTTTTCAAATGTCTCATTAAATTGAAATATATGTTTAGCTGTTTTTATAAACTGAAAAATGTGAATTTTATTTTAAAAATGTGAAAATAAACTTATAATAAAATATTTAGGGAAAAGATTTCTTGGAAATTTAATCTAAAACATGGCAAATAATTACTTGAATTTTTCAAACAAATCTTATCGAAAATCCAATTTATTCAAAATAATAAGTCATTTAAATTCAATTTTTTTGAAAATCTATAAATTATTGAAACGAAGTCACTGATACTTTCTTAACAAAATGTATTAGTATAATTATTATCAAATATGTCTCCACTATTTTCAACTCTTTAATATTTTCCGTCCTTTCACTTGCTGTCGTTTCATTCAGGGATTTTAGGTTCATTCAGTTTTTTGATCATTACGATATATTGTATTAACTACTCGTACAGCATGTCACAATATTTTTTTAATAAAAAAGAAAAATAACATCATTGAAAGATTTGACAGTTACTTCGTGGTGCAACATTATAATTTAAAATATGTTTTACTTAACTTTGTAATACACACACAATATGAGCTATTAAATTACAACTATAGTTTCGAGGGGAGCAGTTCCTCTCATCATCAGGTATAGATAACTAACTTAAATACAAAATTTATCAATCTAATTGGGTAGATCAGGGGGTCAGGAGGGCGCGCGGCGGGGAAGGGTATTTTTTTCACCGAACAGCTCTAGGAGTGGTGAACTGGACTGAAATGTGATATTATTTATTAATGTTTCCAGAATTAAAATTTTTTAGGATTTCAACGGTTTCCAAACTATTCATTATCCATCCTCTATGAGGAACCGAGAGGTGTAATTTTAATTTGTGACTATCGAAAGAATAATTGGTATTAATTTTATGATTGGCAAGTTCGGAGAAATTATTGTTTTTTAAGCAGCGGTGATGTTCTTTTATGCGTGTATTTAAGTTTCTAGTGGTTTGGCCTATATAATTTTTGTCACAGTCTCCGCAAGTTATTTCATATATCCCACTTTTTTCTAACATACCTATTTTTGTTTTTAAATTTAGAAGAATTTTACCAATATTATTGTTTGTGTAATAAGCTGGTCTAATGTGAGCAGGGAAGCAATTTGTAATTTTAGTAGAAATCGGGCCATTATAAAGAATTTTTCGCCAAAGTGTGTTATCGGTGGTTTTAATATTTTTGCCTGAGATTTATACTTCAACATTCTATCTATTAACGCTCAATTATATCCATTGTTTATAACAATATGTTTAATTATATTTATTTCGTTATCATAATCAATGGTATTAAGGGGAATTTTAATTAATCTATTTAACATGAAATAGAAGCTGGCCATTTTATGCGCTGTCGGATAAGAAGACAATGCAGGAATTACGGTATCGGTATGTGTGGGTTTTCGGTAAATGTTAAATTGTAATCTAATTTTATTGAGTTTGATTGTCCAAAAAATTTTAACTATTATCTTCATTTCTTTCGAGAGTGAATTTGATATTTTTGTGTTGTACATTAAGGTAAGCGAAAAAAGAATCTAGTTGTCTATCAGTGCCCGTGAAGATACAAAATACATCGTCCACCCATCTATACCAACTGAGGATGCATGAATTAACGAGGGAGTGATCTGAATGTAACAAGTCTGTTTCAAGTTTGTTTAAAAATATATCGGCTAGAATGAGAGATATTGGGGAACCCATGGGTAATCCATCATGTTGTTCGTAAAAAATATAATTGAATTTGAAATAATTTTGGTTCGTGCAGACATTGAATATTTTTATGATTTCCTTTACAAGTACAAGTTTGGGTATGTGTAAATTTTGAACGTGGTTGGTGAATTCAATACTATTTCTTACGGTATGTGTCGGTTGGAAGAGATTATATGATTGTATAAGATGATTAAGAAATTTGCAAAGTTTATAATTTGGTGCACTAACATAATACAACTGGTCTAATTGGTATATTTGCTTTATGGATTTTGGGAAGTCCATAAAGTCTTGGTGATTGGGGTTTTGTTTTTAATAATGAATTCCCGCAATTTTTATTAAGAGATGGGCAGTGTTTAACAAGTTGTCTAACAATATCTTGAAATTTACATGTAGGGTTAGTTTTAAGAATTATAAAATTATCATCTAAAAGAAAATCATTGACTTTGTTAAAATAGTCCATTTTATCCAGAATTATGATGCTGTTGCCTTAATCCGATCTTGTCAGAATTAAATCTTCAGAATTTAAAGTGTTTCTAATGTTATTCACTCGTACGACACTTTTTGATTCACATGTGTTCACTTTTTTCAACAGGTCGGCCCACTTTAATTTTGATATTATGTTTATTGAAAAATATTTTCGGCAATTGATTTATATATTATTTTACGTTATTTTATTTGTGAAATACTAAGAATTTGTGAAGCCAGGCTCTCCAGAGAGACCAAAATATACGAAATTATTGTACCAAGCTTGGCGAGCATAGAGACCCTTTTTACTGATTATTTCGTCATGGATGGCCTGAGGGACAGGATTTTAATTGAATAAAATAAAAATAAATATATTACGAAAGATTAGTATGAAAAAACTTTAAAAAAGTTTATGAAACTTATTGAATTAAATTTTTGAAGGCGGGACCACTGCTCATAGAGCTGCGACTCGAATTATGAGTAGTGATTTCGCCGACAGATATAGGTCGGCGCCGTTGGTTCCTAAAATGCCGACCTCTAAGTAATTGTTGGAAATGCACCTGAGCGTGAGGGCCCTGAAAAATATTTTGAATAAATTGCGTGACACAGGCAGTCAGAATTCTATTCTGTTCCACCTGCGCTCACTTCCATATCTACTTGTGACTTTTTCTACTCTCCTACTCGACTCCTGCTTCAACCATGGACCACTCTGAGATTCTCAGCGATATTTTACACGATCTTGTTTTCGTCTGAGAATCTACGATATCGGTTTCATCAGGTTGACCTGACCATAGGACGGTGGAATCACCCCCTATTTTTACGTGTTCCCGTCAGGAATATGCTGTATATTTGATACCGTGTCTCAAATTTAAGACTTCTTCGATTTCTTAGTTGTATTGATCTTGTCATCTAGGTAATATTATTCTCCTATAGCCGGAGGAAACATATTTTAAGTTTAGTAATTAAATTCCCGATTCATAATGTCGCGTAAATACTTATTTACGCGACACTATGAATCGCGTCACACACGTTATTTTATTATTTGTTTTTGTTAATTTCAACCGAATGCGACTTGATAGGGGTCGCTCAACGAGATCTACGGGATTTTTCTAGAACTCATCTTACGATGAATGGGGGTTGAAGAGAAACACAAAGATGAATTTATTGATAAATATGCAGAATATTACTGGTGGACCATGTTAACTGTCGATTTTTCATAAAATATTGCTTTCTATATATTTGATCTCCTAAAACAACAAACCTCGGTAGTAGAAGCCGGATTAACGAGAAAAATTTTTCAAAACCATATCCCATGTCTCTTTAGAAATTAATGGCCTTCTTAAAAATAAACGCGGCCAGCACATCTCCACCCGAATGACGAGTGTGTTTTAGGACAATAGGAAATTTAAAATTATTGAATCCTTGGCTTTAATATCTTTCCGCGAAAATGCGACCACCTTGGTGTAGGAAAGAAAAAAAATATTTGGCGTACACATTCTACACCGCAAGTTAATAAATAAAAATGTATGGATTTGCATTGAATATTACAAATTACATTAATTTTGAAAGTGATGAATTCGATCAATACTATAAAGTTATGAAATAAAATAAATCTGACAAGTGATTATATAATTTATGTATTATTAATTAATAAAGGCATATTTGCGATTTATTTAACATTTCTTAAACGTTCAATATACAGCACTAGTCTTCTTCATGAAAACAAATCATTACATTTAGAATCCTCTATATATTAAACGAGTATGTCCATTACTTATTTAAGATAATTTCACTCATATCTAGTGTGTAAATAGTTTTAAAAAATATAATTTGGCCGTGAAAATCTCAATGTAAACATGTCATTCAACACTTAGTTATTTGATTGATGTTTTTATTAGGGATAGGAATGTTGCAAAATGAGGGTATCTATTTATTTAAAATAAATTTTACTTTACTTTGTAATACACAAACAACATGAGTTATTAAATTACTACGTAGTTTCTAGAGGAGCAGTCCCTCTCATCATCAGGTATAGATAATAACTAACTTAAATACAAAATTTATCAATCTAGGGTAGGAGGGCGCAGGCTGGGGAAGAGTATATTTTTCCCCAAAAAGATCGAGGATTGGTTATTGGTGAAGTGGACAGAAATACCCTTCATCAGCCCGCGCCCCCCTGACCGACCCGATTAGATTGATAAATTTTGTATTTAAATTTGTTATTTTCTATACCTGATGATGAGAGGGACTGCTCCTCTCTAAACTATAGTTGTAATTTAATGACTCATGTGTGTGTGTGTGTGTATTACAAAGCTAAGTAAAACAAATTTTAAATTATAATGTTGCACCACGAAATATCTGCCAAATCTTTCAATGGTATCTGTTAATGTTTACTTTACATTATACATTTTTTTCCACCAAATTATTTTCGACTTAAGAGAATGTAAGTGATTTAATTTGTCTGTATAAAATAATTAACGTGATTTTGGACTCCTCTAAGTTACTTACCTTACTTAATTATTACTTACCGAGTACCTACTTGGGTGGTCTGTTTCGTGATAAAGCAAGCTATTTCATATTTGTACCCAGCGCACTAAAATATATTCTATTAGAATTTACCTACACATACATTGCACCGCCCGGTAGTAGGCGCCGTTGACACATTTAACACTCGTACACAATACACACACAAAAAAACAAATATACTAATCTTCTACTTTATATTTTTCTTAAATAGTTGATCTTTTATTTAATGTGATTGTATTTTTTAATTTTTTATATTTTTTCCTTATGTACCTACTTATTATATACTGTATTTTTATTGTTGATGTTCTTTCATTTTTTTTATTTTTCTTATTATGTACTTAGATGACAATGCTTTTTGAATACTTTGTATTTCATATTATGTAAAAGCCCTATTCAGGGCCTGTATTTATAATAAATAAATAAATACACGAAGCTATGTATGTGTTGAACAGGGTTGTGTGGGTGCATTCTTTCCTCTTAGCTTAAACCTTTTGGGCACTGTGTAATGGTATGTATGTATGTATGAATGATTATCCCTTTTCTCAGGCAAACGTAGCGATAAATGAATAAATCCATATATATCATTATATTCTTGCAAAAATATTTTCCAAACCCGCAGAACCTTTCGTGTAACTTCAAATGCCTGCCAACAGGCGTCTTCATCAATGAGATTCAATCTTAGTTTGAAATTCAAATATTTCACGTGAGTATGACGGGGCACTTATTCACCGAGTGAGATGGCTCCACCGCGGTTTATATTATATTCCACACATTTGTTCCAAGGAATATTTTCACGGCTACTCCAGTGGAAAATTGTAATCTTTCATCATTTTTGAGCTGGGTTTGCCGAGGGCATTAATCAGGCCGAGATCAAAGAACGTACGCAAAATGTATTACAATATTTTATTTAATACGGTCTTAAAGCTATACAAAATGTGCTTTTCATACAATCCCTTCAAAAAGTGCTTGTTCTTGGGGATTATTTACATTACAAAATTAAATTATTTCTTTAAGTCTAGACTCATCTTCTTCTTCAACTCATTGCCTAGTTAGGCTACTGGGTCGACCCGCTAAATCATTCCGGTATTTATAGACTAAATTGTAATGACTGTTCGGCATTCAATATAGATAAAACAGCACGTAAATTTATGTTAGAGTAAAGGAACACTCGAGATGTCTTAGTAACAATAATTTTTCCGAGCTCGCGAACCATCTTTTAGAAACAACCCACACCTTTAAAAAGGAAAACGGCATCTAAATTCTTCATATAAATAATACAGGTCTTAGATTAGATAACTTAGAGATACTACAAAAAAAAGAGCCTCAACATTAAAGCCAACATTATTAATAATTAGATAAATTTCATGAATAGCCCGCTACTAGATATATTTCCCATTTCGGCGTCCACCCTTCAATTACTCCCACTTTAGCTGAAGCCACACCCCCATTCAGAATTGATTTTTTTACTAGGATAGGTAATGGATAGTCAGTTGTACGTCAGTCTTGATTAAGATACGGTGGTCGACGTAGAGTCATTATTTAAGTAGTTTATACAAAGTTATTTAATTAAAATTTATGACACCTAAACTCTTCACAAAACTTATAAGTATCTAAAAACAAATATTTAATTAATATGATACCGATTAATAATACCAGTAAATCGAAAAAATATAAACAATAAACCCGGAAAAAGCCTAAATTATATAAAAATATTGCATTGAGTTATTATCCACAGAAAATACGAGCAGAGGCGCCCGTCTATGTGATTTAATCCACAAAATCAATTATCTGGAACATGGGATGTATGAAAAGGGGTAGCTATCCTGCCTGGAGCTTATCCAATGGAAGGCAGTATTGTATGCGAGATTGATAATCCATTATTATGATGATTAATCAATGCAAACAGATTTATAGATGGAATAATGAGGCTTCAGAAACATTTGTTTGTTTTTGGAATAACTGAACGCAGGTGTAAGGGATTCGCATTAAAGATATAGATATATTTATTGAATGCTTTTCTTATTATACAAATATCAGTGCGCACTTTTGTAATATTTATGAACGTATCTTTTAATAACAGAAAAATATGACCCACAAAACATCTCGCTTGATGTTTGTTTATAGGAAATTCCATATATATGCTTATTCATAATATATTTCATTTACTACTTAATACAGTTTACAATATGTTGATCCTGAAATAATTAAATATTTAATTTATTGTATGTTACGAATTCAATGCAATTAAATAAATAGTTTATTATAAAAATAATAAAAATTTCAAAACTGAAAGAGGAAGATCATTTTATCTGAGAAGACTGAAAACAATGAAGTAATTAAAAACTATAGTAGTAAGGAAAGGTAAGACCGTGGTTTCTAAATGCCTGTAAACTTTTTCACATATTGAAATATGCATGGCTTTAAACTTGCGAGGAATGAAGGTTATCGTCCCGCCTAACAAAGAAAAAGTTTTTACGTCAAGTTTTAAACTGTTGAATTTTGCACTTTGTAAAAGATGGACCCAACGTCTTACTTCTAAGCGAGGTACACATATTGTTAAGTGAATAACCTTTTCCTCGAAGTCATGTTGGTTTTCTTACATAAGTATAGGTACTTATTAAATAATCTTTTAATTAATTTTAACTTTGTTATTCTAAAATTCCATAAAGCTCTTATGATCAATTTTCAAATAAATAAACAACTTGACAGATTTTATAATTTGGAAATTTATAAAATATTATCGAAAAAATATATCGTTTATTAAATTTGATGAAAAATGTATATTTCTTTTAATGAATTAAATTCATAAAAAAAATTCTTCTTCAAATTTAGCAAATTTATTTTGTGGTAACATAATTACAATTAATATAAATTAACTTTGTTTAAACCACTTATTTATTGAAAAAAATCAACATGTTTTAAAGCCAATGGCTTCTTCATCAGGAAAACAAAAATAATATTTAAAAATCTTAATATTTTTTCCATATATAACTTTTTAATATTTTGATCTATACTTTTTTATATATTATTTTTGTTTTCCTGATGAAGAAGCCATTGGCTTTGAAACACGTTGATTTTTTTCAATAAATAAGTGGTTTAAACAAAGTTAATTTATATTAATCATAAAAGAATCATTCATGAATTAAATTCATTTCATAAAATAAATTAAATTGATTAAAGTTCATATAATTATAAGCAATAATTTCTAATAAAGGCAAACGTTCTTTTAAAAAAAATCAAAACCGTTGAAAAATATAGAGTTTAATAAAAAATTTCAGTAATTTTTTGACAGCTAACAATAATGGCATAATAGTGTAGATTTAATACTAGAGAGATAAAGGTGATTCATTTTAACGTACTTAAAAATCCCCCATATTTGCTTAGTATTAAGTAAATAAAGTTTGTGACATTTCTCGATACAAATAGCAAAACTGTCACAAAATTTATTCATATAATCAATATCATTTAAAATTCATATTTGAGAACACGTCACACATTTTTATAAAGTTTATAAAGTCCTATACGATAGTGAAAGAATCTATTATTGTAATTTTTACTGTACAGTAATAGAGATTTATTATAAACAAGCCACAATATAAATATGATCATATTACTCAACACACGCATTTATTTATTGGAGTAACTAGATATACAATATTTGCATATTATCAACAATGCAAGACTCGTTCCATTGTCTCATTACACTATAAATAGAATAAATAAATAATACCAAATATTCTAACGGATCTTATCTCCACTGAATGGAGCAGAGATGAGGTCCTTTAGCTTAGACTTTGTGCAGAAATCCATTTATGAGTAAAAATTGAAGAGTATCATAGTTCATAGAATTTAAAAAAGTGTCGCTTAGCTGGCTTAGGCACATTGAGCTTGAGAATGAGGAAAAAATGGTAAGAAATATATATAACGCTAGTGTTGACGGCGCCGGCGCCAAAAAGAGAGGACTACCGTGGAAGACGTGGCATGACTACATTTATCAGATACTGATGGAAGATGGTCCTGTTAGAAGCCTCAGCAATCGTCATGCCTGCGTGCGAAGATATAAGAATATGGATGAGGCGAGACTTGTGTTTTAGTAAGAACATCGTGACTCTATCCCCTCTGCCTACTTCAACGGAAAAACGGTGTGATGGTAGGTAAGCAAGTAAATGAGTAAGTGATATTTTAAGATTTAATAAAAATATACATAGAAATTTGGGAGAATAGCCGAATAGCGATTAATTGAGATGTAATAAAATAGCAAACTTAAAAATGAAAGTAAACATGTAAGCTCTCCGGCGCACACTGCTATGTAGGTACATGTAAGCCTTACCTAAATATACACAAACCGCCAGCAAAATAAGAAAGAACGAAAGTTGGCAAGACGACGCGTCAAATTCCGAGGGTTCTTTGACGGCCGAGAAAAAGTTGCTCCTGCACCCACCAATATCATTAGCGCTGTGCTGTCATATTCCCTAAGTAAAATGGTCCGCACCCCCGGATTCTGATCTGACGAAGGGGTGTCTTCATCAGCTCTCGCTCAATATCGAGTATCATTTTTATATCTCAGAATACTTTTTCCAGGACTGCTGAGTAATAACTCTTCGTGTTATTCATCAGTCAGTTAATTTTTAATAAAATACCTTCTTTTTGCAATGTTACAGTTTATCAAAATAAAATAATGAGATATTTGTTTTGTGATCTTAGCTTTTTACCAGTAAAAAATACACCTGTGTTTTTTATCGTTTTAAGACTTGATAATTTTGTAACTACTATTGCATTTTCAATAGCATACCAAGCAGTATCCATACCAAAAATATCGCTTAATTTACGAATTTAGTCTATAAATTTACCACCTGTTTTGAACTCACAAAATTGACTTCCTTCTAAATTGTTTATATTAGTTTCACCATCGTACGTACGTGTATGTGGAAATGTCTTGGAAGTGAAAATTAACACACTTCCCGTCATCCAATCGAACTGAACTTTTGCACGTCGATAGTTTGTCGGTACGCGCGGTTATTGTGGTTATTTTCGTTCTTCGCGAGAAAAACTCGTTGACCGAGAGCTCGATTCAAAAATTTCAAGTTTCTGAACGTCTTTGGCAAATACATTCGTTGCGGAACTTCAAGAGTTCAGTCAAATTTTAGCTTTTTTCATTTTAATCCGAAAAACCGCTTTGTAACGTTAATAATTTTGCGAGTTTTCATCCGGTCCTGAAAATGAAAACAATTCCTAAAATCCTCTTTGCGACCTGATTTTTATTTTATTTTTCAGTACCTACCTAGAGGGACTTCCCCTCTATCCCCTCCTGCTGGGCCTTGCATTTTAACATGGTGTTTAAAAAAATAATCGAAAATATGGCGCAAAAGTTGTGAAATCCGGCCGTCTTTCATTTGTATATTGCAATTTTGCATCCGTCTTGGTCTTGCGGCGTGACAAAAAAATACTTTTTTGGAATTTTTTTACCGAGCGCCATGTTTCTGCGAGTGTTTGCATAGTTTGAATGAAATTAAAAAATCGAGTATCACGTTCGAATAATAGTTAGAGGCGCTATCTTTTGTCCATTTTCGATATTTTTTACCCCCTCCAGTTTTTTTTATCCACCCAAAATCGAAATTTTCTGTTTTTTTAATAATTCGGTTAAAAAACTCGTAGCGTGGTAGGACAATTTCCTACACATAGCGCACAATAGTGTAGGTCTGAAGGAATTTTTTTCCGAATTGCGTGTCCACGGAATGGTGTTCGTTTTAGAGTTTTATTGCCGTTTTTTTATATTATTGTATGGTGCTCTACGACGCGTTGGCTAATTTTACATGTAAACATTGCAATTGATAGAACACGTGTGCCGCTATCGCGTATGCCCAAAATAAACCTTTTGAAGTGATGCACTTTAGAATTAAATTCGCTTTAATTCGGTTTTCACAGTTTCAGGCGCTGCTCCGTGAGGGCAGGCTCTATTTTCTATCTAAAAATCATAATTTGTAGAGTTTTTACGTTTCAATCTTTTGACGTTTTTATTTTTTTACTATATTTTTCTGCAATTATTCTAGAATTATTTTCAAACGATATTATTTTTTTCTCCAAGATGCTAAAGAACGGCTTTCGAAATTCTAGGTACCTGAATAATCACACTTGAGTGACGGCATTATGATAAAGCAGTACCTATAGGTGAAAATAAGTCATTCCTAGAAACATCCATTCTGTATGGAGAAGAAGTTTGAATGAGTTTGAATGACATCAAAAGAAAAATTCTGCATACCGGTCTTTTTCTTGCATATAAATAATTTATAATGAAAACTTTGTTTTTATGGGTTAAATTATTCATATTAATAGCCAAATTATTTGAAACAAAATTAAACTTAAAAAAAATACGTTCAATACTATGAAAAAAATACTAATGATAAAAATAAATACGATGAAATGCACAGATATTGAAAAAAATAATGGTATTATTCATAAAACAAAAAGTGCACTTATTTTCCTATCTACTTAATATTGTCACGGATTGGCGGCGGTGAAAGATGACGTGAAATAATCAATTAAACATTCATTTTATAAGTCACTGGACGTAAACCTGGAGCACTATTCCGTAATTCAAACTATTTTTAATGGTACAAAAATTGAGATTTTCAATTTATTTTCTGGGCGTAAAAAAAATATTTATGAATCTTAATTTCATAATATGTCTTGATTAATGATATCCCCCAGGGGATAAAATCCAGTATTGTGTTTTTAAAAATTTGAACATACTCAAATTATTGTGAATAAAAATTTTAAGTTCTTTGCTTATTAAAACTTTCAAATAAAAATATTAAACTGAATTTTATCAATAAAAATATCATATACATGGAAATAGAAACAAAACCGCCAATATCCAATTGAAAAAATTAGAAACAAATTATAAGTTATTTGTAAACAGTAGTTAAAAAATAATTTATCATTACATATATCCTAAAAAATTCTAGTCATTATATTCAATGGATAAAATGTGCACAAATTTATGACCACCTACATGTTATAAATCTATTTTGATAACTGTATTAATAGATGGCGTAAATATAGTAATCAAAATTTGGTTTCTAATAACAATAGATTTATCATTTTAGTACTACATTTTTCGGAGAGTTGAAATTTAAGGCTGATAAAACGTTTTTAATTATAACTATGTTCTTAATTTTTTTGGTTGTAAAGTGTTGGTTAGTGCAAAAGTAGTTCTGATCTTTGCTGACATTCTTCGGGAGTACTAATTGGAAAAATTGTGCTGGCGAGAAACTTTGCTAAAGAAGGTTGGTTTGCTGGGAAGATCAGGGCTGTCGCAGGTAGTCTAGACCATATCAGGTTGAAGACATGACTCCTCTGTCCTCAGGGTACTTTTGGACCCTACAAACCTCTGCTCCTTTTACTGTACACATTCCACGCTTGCTTGTCCGGACTCACTTCCCTTTTTTCCATCTTCTCTCCATCGACACCCGGACACCCTACCGCACGGGTTACGGAACTTCGTCCCCTACCTTTCCCCTCTTCTCTTATTTTTCCTACTTGCTTTTGTCTCTACTACACAGTCCTTACTCTTCTCTTGCTTTCCTGTCCCCTTTTGGTCGGCACAGTTGATCCGAAACGCCACTTGCCATTGAAGGTGGACTTAACTTGTCGCGTTAGTGCCAGAATGTTCCGTATTATTATTTATATAATTGTAAGATGGGTTTTGGCATGTTTATGCGCGCGAGGCAAGAGGGTCTCGGGCCGAGCGGGCGGACGCATTGGACCCCTTGAATAGATTAGGTGATTTATACCGCTGGCGCTGTAGAGACATATTAGGCGAATAGTCTAAGGATGCGGAATATCTTTTATTATCGAGCCAAATCCAGTGTACGAAGACAAATGTTTACCTATAGTTAGCCATATCACATTTGTGATGGTCGACATAGAGATAGATTTAATAAATTTAGAAAATCTTAAAATAATAATATTCAAAAAAGCCAAGTATGGACATCAAAAATATTTTTCTTCTGGTTTGAATCGTTTAAAATTAAAAAGCCTGATATATTTCTTCTCAAGATTCTATGTATTACAAGAGACTAACAAAATATTGAATATTCAGCTATACAAGTAATATTTCTTAGATCTTTATTATACCATAGATATAATTCTGTGTTAAATTAATATCGTTTGCCAATCCTAATAGACGCGACCTTGTGAGTAGGTGCGAACGAGCCTTTATTATTTATGAATCGGAACAGCAAGTCTCGCGTGTAGCGAGTGCTTTACTCTTATTTTAACGAAACGGACCAATCACATGCACGCGTTACCTTTCGACGGGTTGAGCCGGAGGCGACCGTCCTGATGGCTGAGTCCGGCCAATGGCGAGCGCCGGCGGTGAGGTCATCGCGCATAGGATGAGTCACTGCACTAGCGTGGATTTCAGAGGTATGGTGAAATCGTTACTATAAAAGGAGCGAACACGATGTACTCAGCCCCTTCAGTTCGAGACCAGACTTGCGAGCGGGAGCGCTGCCCAACAGACTACCGACGGAGCCCCGAGTTCCAGATCATCAGTTGCGAGCAAAGGAGCTGCCAGCTTGAGAGAAAGCGGGTCTTGCAGCGGCGAAGTATAGAGATTCCACCATCCCGCAGCACCAGAAGGAGGATTCCGCCACAAAGAGTAACAGATAAGGATCATATTCATATTATCTATTATGGTTAATTATTTTCACTATCGAAATGTATTTATTTTGGGAATATTTGAGTTCGGAATAATTATGTGTAATTAAATATCACGATTGCTTGTGTGATATTGGTTCAAATCGTACAAGAATTCCGTTCCAAACGGGTGTATTTTTATGCAAAGCGAAATTCATACCGTTTATGCTAAAATTTGAATACACGGATTTCTATATGAATTACTTAGTAGCATTATAATAATTACTGTATTGCATAAGTATTGCGCAATCCGGTCTTCAGTTAACTCTTTATGATTTGAGGACCTCGGTACATCTAGCTTAACAAGTAGCTTCAGAATGACGAGTAAAGGACAGAATGGGGAAGTCTAACTAAAGATTGGGGAGATCTGGTTTGTGTTAGCCTAGCTGGCTGAGGGGTGGATGATTGCCGGCACTTGGGCGTGGAACCCGCACAAGCCCCTGCAGGGCCCCTTAAAGGCGGGGTCCTCCTTGTTGCTCGGGGTCGTCAATAAACCGACCACCAAACCTCATCTGGCGCAAACTACTTAAACCAACAAAAAGGTTCCCTTTGTCTTTGGAAGGATTTCCATGCTTGAATGCTGTAAAACCTTGATAGAAAACGTTAACGTCTATTTCGTCCTCTGTAAGAAAGACAGGGCCAGAATAAATATAAAAATAATTCACTCATATGGAATAGCTAGGATATTATAAATATGTTACTAACACTCTAACATTTGTCCAAAGTAAATGTTGCAAGATGCAGAATCGTGGGACGCCGCTCTGAAAAGGCATAATGAGATTTCACAATAATTTGTAACATCGCTGACTATGCCCGCAAAGGAGGCTAATGTCGTCATCAATTCGTACCAAAAGAGTACATGATTCTTCAAACACCGGCCTAAAAGAAGGGCGCCTCAAGACAACACACATCATCAGAAACTCGTACCAAAAGAGTACGGCCTTCTCAATTATAAGCCTAAAAGAGGGGCGTCACGGGATCACATCTCGTAAAGAAGAGATGGAGTCTCGGGATGCAGTAAGTTCCGGAGGAACAAGGGGGCCGTTTAGTCACTTAGGAAGTCGGTCACCGGGTTTAGGCGGGCGCGGAGCCTCAACCCCTCTCAGCAGAGATGCTGAGGGTTTAAAAAACCAAAATTTAGCATTCAAAGAAACTATTATTTCATATAAACTCACGGGCTGTTGTAGAATCCTTTCGAACAAACCATCCCCGAGACCTTATCTACTTATTTATAAAGAAGTTTCGCTTCAAAAATGTCTTATCTCGTAGATAGCAAATATATGTATTATTTTCCCCAGGAATTAATATGAACAGGTTCATGCACGTCTAAGACGAAACCATTGAAGGTAAGAATTTGCTAATACAAATACAATTATAATTATTAATTTCAGTGTTATTTAATATGTGTAAATTTTTTCCATTGCGCCGTTCGAACGATTTTACTGGTTTGTCTCAAATCGAAAATGTTTTATTTCTAATACACGAATTCTTTCTAGTGTATGTATTTTATTGTAACATAAATGTATCGATTATTAGGTTCGTTAGATGTTTTTATTACATAATATTATGCAATTGTTTCCACACTGCTCCTATAAAAGAATTTGAAGTTATTACGATACACAACGGGGTCCTTCATCCATTAGACGAATCATGTGCCAATTCAACGACGTATTACGAATAGTATATATTGTATTTATCGAGATTTAGTCGCATTTATTATTTCTAGTGAGGTTTTTAGTATTGGTTCCAGGCGCCATTATGAGGCGGAAATAGTTCATATTCATAGCCCGACTGCAATAGGTATTTTTGTCGCGTAAGAGGTAGCACTTTTAGAAATATAACTATGTTTTATGTTTAGTCCCTGACGGACAGGATGGTCTAGCTGTGGCTATTTAGGTAATATACTTAGTAAATGCAAAGGGCATTAGGTATTTTCAATATAGTATGCGAACCCAAGATGTTAGAAATATTTTAGTTAATATTTTTAGTTAATTTTGCATTCAAAAGCGAAATTTTCACAGAATAATTATTTCCAGTTAATAATATATATTTTAGTTCAATGTATAGTTAGCACAGGCAGAGTATTAATATTGTATATAATACATTATTTATAATATTTCAAGAAGGTATAATATTTTATTCCGCGATCCTTTTATAGTTACAGCGTATCTGTCGACCTCAGCCGTTGCCACCCGCGCCATACAAATATTTTCGCTAACATCATACGGCAAATGACTTTATTCATTGCAATGAAATTTATATTATTTAATATTATTTTCCACGACGTATTTTTGACGGGTCACCCCATAGGATTCATCACATTGTTAGCCGCGGCCAGGAGTTGGCAAATCAATTGAACGTAATAGCTAAAATTAAATTTCAACTCGCGGAAATTATCCTGCTACGTTTTATAGTATATCCTAATACTGAATTAATCTTTTGAACATCTAGAAAACTTTAATAATTTGGA